>CM074728.1:81873683-82068683 GCA_037306005.1 Rhinophrynus dorsalis
ATATATACACACACACACACATACAGAGAGAGGGGGAGATAACCCCATTAGTTTATGACTTAAGTCCTGTAAGTGAACTTACCTCAGATACAATGTAGATATAATGGAAGTAGGTGCACATCAGTAAGAAATAGCACTTTTAATAAACAGGAATTAGCAATCTAGTGCATTTAACCCACTCACTGCCAAAAGAGTGTGCACCGCACTGTACCAGTGTTTCTTCTTTTTTAATTCCACTTGGGCCTTATGGATACAGACACAAATTATTCATTCTGGGTGCAATTCACACAATTCCGACTGATTTAAACTGGGCTTTGAACGCTTGGCCATTCGTTGGAGACCTCTCTTGTACTGGAGGGGTTAAAAGCCCCATTAAATCAGCGGATATTTGAGGGATGTTTATGTCACCCCTATGGTGCAGTTGGTGTGCTCTGGGATCAGACTAGTTGAAGTGTCTCTCCTCCTCGTCCTATCTGCCAGCACAGTCCCCCTATTTCCCACACTAGGCTGGTAATACAATATGACTAGCAAGTCTCGGTCATGGATATTATATAAACTATTTCCTCTTCTCCATAAGATATGTAATGGTAATTACTCCGAAAATTCAGGTGGGCCGAGAGAAAGAGAGTAACTAGATTTAAAGGAACACAAACACCTAAAAATAAACTGGGGTTCCACACACTTAAACACCCTGCTCCTCATGCTAGTCTCTTTAAAAGTCTTATGAGACCCAGAATCTAGTCCTATAAATACTCTGATACTTCTGCCTTTTTCCACGTTTCCCATGAATTGTCCAGGATTATATTTATCAAAAGGAGTGCTATAAGGGAACAGCCTTTCTGAACACAAGAGCAGTAGGCATTAATCACAATTAGTGAACTGACATTAGTGTTATCTCTCAATACAAAGAGCACAGACAACATTATATCATTTATCTGAACAGGTCACCGCTTACACACGTATTAAGAAGCAAGCTGAGGACTCTATACAGGGATATCACTCTTTAACAAGTACATTCTACATATGATAGCATAGCAGTAAGTACAATATAATTACAGTTACATCAACAAGATTTATTTTGTGTGTGTTACTGTCCCTTTAATCCTTGGAGGGTTAACTCAAAGGCTTAACCCTTTGAGTGCCAGAGGAGTACGCAACTCTTTCTCCTGCAGTGTGAGACGTGTATGCAGCCCTTCCTTGCGAGGAAATGTTTTAACCCCAAAGGGTCAACAGCGTATACATATTATCCATTTGCGTGTGTGTGAGAGAGAGAGAGACCTGAATGGATCGTAAGGATCACTAGTTGTTATCAGATTGAAACAGAATGAAGCTAAAACAGACATCAAATGCAAATAAAACAGTAATCAGACATGGATGGTTGTTTAAATGACAACTATCTATGCAAGTCCTTCTGATACATTTAGAGACATTTATTCTTAATAATAATAATTCCCATTTAACCCATTGGATGCCATAGGAAATGTGCATCACGAGCACTCTCTCTAGCACTCAAATGGTTAATATATGAGAATGCTGATTCAATGTTAAACTTGTACGTGTATATGGAGGTTCAGTTGTAAGATAATACAATATATTTTGTTCTGATACTATTTTAACCCTTTGAATGTAATAGAGGTACCAAAGGCATTGGCCTCCTCTGGCACTCAAAGGGTTAAGGTGATCAAAGAATTGCGGTGATACTTCAGTTAAGGAGTTGAACCATTTGAGTGCCAAAGAGGTGCCCAACTCATTATATAATAAAATAATATCCTTCCCCATTCATTTAGTTTTCTAATAAATGTAAAACCGGTCTAGCTGTGCATGTGTTAACTTATTCTCTCCCTTCGTCCGGCATTTATAGGGTTAAGATGGACTGTAAGGGACAGAAGCCATGTTGTGATAATGTGTATAGAACACAGTTACGTATTGAGGAGCCGTTCTGGAGGGACCGTATGTATTAAAGCAAACTGGAGTCATTCCGGGGCAAACCATCTGCTGCGTACATAAAAATGCCCATTGATTTAAATTGGGTTTTTAACCCCTTGAATGCTAGAGTGGTCTCCAACACATTTAGAAGCAATTCACTGGCGACCTCTCCAGAATTCCATGGATTAAAAAGCTCAGTTTAAATCAATGGGAATCTAAGAAGCTTTACTTCTCCCCGACGATGCAGTTGGTTTGCCCCAAAATTACTCCCGTTTGCTTTTATGCATGAAGCCCTATGACCTTTACATATAAAGACGACATGGACTAATTAATGAGCAATTCAGCTGCACTGTAGCGATCACCTCAACAATCCAATGGATTCAAATGTACTTATTTAACCTCTTAAATGCTATAGAGGGCAAATAAGTAATTTAACCGAAATGGGCACATGCTTCTTGCACCAGGTGACCCTAAATGTTTTATTGCCCCTAAACATAAATGCTATTATTTATCTGTTATGTGAAAATGTATGATCGGCTATGCATTGGGTTTGGGGAGCACTCTGGCATTCAAGGGGTTAAAACCCCCACCGAAATCAATGTGTACTTTTATCCCCCCCCCTGCACTTGGTTTAATCCAGAATGACCCCAGATGTTCCTCACATATCACCCTATACCTGTTCTTACTGTTCTTATTGCACCCCCATAAGTTCTCTAGTGCTATTTCACCAACACAAAGGGGTGCAGATCTGGAACAATACACCACAGAAGGCAGACTATTGGTGAGGTCTCCAACACATCCAGCATCCAATGAATTAAAAGCCCAATTCAAATCAATATAAATTGTAATTTGTTCCATGTGCCTCAGTGGTTTACTCTAAAATTGTGCAACTTTATCCTAATGCATATGGCCCCTAGTCTCTACACATTTACCCCTCCTGTATCGATCCAACGCTTCCCATCTTCCTATCATATTAACCATTTGGGTGCCAGAGGGGTATGCAAGGCCTGGTCAAATAACCATGGGCCACCCCTTGAGACTAGAAGAAAGGAGGTTTGAACTTAAGCAGATGAAAGGGTTTTTTTACAGTAAGGTCGGCTAAATTGTGGAATTCCTTGCCCAAGGAGGTGGTTATGGCAGGTACAATGGATACTTTTAAGGGAAGATTACATACATTTCTTTCAAAAAGGAACATACAGGGTTATACTGTATATTACTAGGTAAACAGGAAGGTCTGATAAAGACTAAATTATTTGGCAGCAGGAAAACTATATAATCCTCATGTTTCTGGGTTATGAGGAAAAGGTTGAACTTGATGGACTTGTGTCTTTTTTCGACCTAATTTACTATGTTACTGTGTAACTCATACTCCTCTGGCACTCAAAGGATTTTAAATGAGATCGGTTCTCTAGTGGACGTTAACCCTTGAGCTGCCAGTGGGTAGATGAGTCATTCTACATTTGAGACACAGCTGACTGTTACACAGAAGGACACCTAGAGGCTACAGAGTCTTTTAGGAAGCGTTGGAAATAGATTTAATTAATTTGCACAAGGCTTCTTCTTGTCTTAACATGAACTACTCCATGTTGCAAAATGTACACAGTAATGGTATTAACCCTTTTAGTGCTACCCCTCTAGCACTCAAAGGCTTAATGACACCGACAGGGAATGGCCCTATTTTCACAAGAAAACTTCATTAAACCTGGAGCGAACCATTTCTACTCCAGGGGACAAATCCCCACGTCCCCATTGATTTAAACAGGAGTTTTGAAACACTTGAATGTCAGACGTCTCCAACGCCTTGCAAAGCAGGGGTTAAAAGCTCTGTGAGTACACCTCTATAATGCAGTACCCCAGAATTACTAAACTTTTCTTTTGAAAATACAGACCTTAATCTATCCCCAGGAATATCATGGGCCTAATTAACCCTTTGAGTGCCAGAGGGGTACGCAACGTTGCATACCCCTCTGGCACTCAAAGGGTTAATCTGTGCTATTTTGGTGTATTGTACAGTTAAATATGGATTTTAGTATTCATATGTTTGTTACAATTTATACGAATTTGGATTAATCCTTTAAGTACCAGAGGGGTGTGCTACGTTGTTAACCCTTTAACCCTCTGAGTGCCAGAGAGGTAAGCAACGCATTGATTTGCAATGCGTTGCGCACCCCTCTGGAACACAAAGGGTTAATGACCAGAGAAGTACGTTACACACTCCTCTGGTCCTTCGAGGGTTAAAGAAAGAAAGCTACACCCAGCTTAAGTATAACTTACATCTGATCTGTTCAGTATTGCTAAAGGCGAAGCGTTGAGTAGAAGACATCGCTAGCATTAAGGGTTAAACGCTCCACATAATTCATTGTAAATGTTTGTTTGTTCCCTGTAGTGCAGTTGGTTTGCTCCACAATGGGTTACTGCTTCTTTTCAAGGACAACACCAAACACCACCAAATTAAACTGCCTTCATTTCATTTTCAGGTCAACGTTACGATTGTTAGCGCTGTCTTCAGGACAGTATGCTCTGCTGGGGGCTGTCATGCCTCTGTTTTTAAACGTACACGCCTATATATTATACGTACTTGTTTGTTTAATATCTGGTAGCAAGACACAAGTCCCTCATGTTCAGCTAGTTACACAGTGGAAAGGTCGCCTAACAGGCAATACAATATCCAAGTGCACCTGATGAGTTCAGTGCCGGAGATGAGTATAGAGAGGAGACTACCTAGGTTACATGGTGATACTCCTTCCACAGTCATCTCACCTGTTTAACCCTTTTCCCTCACAATTCTGGCTCTGTCCTACATAGGTTTAACCCACTGAGTGCCAAAGAGGTGGCCCACGCGTTTCAACGCATTGCCTATCTCTCTGGCACTCAGTGGGTTAAAGTACTGGAATATCATCTCTTTCTCTCTCTCTCTCTGTATGACTATCTATCTATCTATCTATCTATCTATCTATCTATCTATCAAATATCTATCTATCTATCTATCTATCTATCTATCAAAAATCTATCTATCTATCTATCTATCTATCTATCTATCTATCTATCTATCAAATATCTATCGATCTATCAATCAAATATATATCTCTCTATCAATCAAATATCGATCTATCTATCAATCAACTATCCATCTATCTATCTTTCTATGGTTCTATCTATCAATCAACTATCCATCTATCTATCTTTCTATGGTTCTATCAATCAAATATCTATCTATCTATCTATCTATCTATCTATCTGTCTATCTATCTCTCTCTCTCTCTCTCTCTCTCTCTATATATATATATATACATACACACATATATAAATATACATACACATAAATAAATATATACACACTCTAGGGGACAAATGAAGAGGTAATTTAACCATCTGAGTGCTAGGAATGTCTCCAATGGCACCTTAGGGATGCCATTTAAAGTGAGATTTTAAGTCTTTGCCTGAGAACTGCTCTGCGTTAGACTGTGTGCAATTGGCACATCAACTTTTAATGCTCTGAGTGTCAAAGAGGTACAAAACGCACGCTTTACAATGCCCTGGGTATTCCTCTGGCATTCCAAGGTTTAAATCACTTTCCTTCTGATTGTGGAGCTAGCTGCCTTAACCTTTTGAGCACCAGAGAGGCAACACCTCTTTGGCACTCAAAGGGTTAAATGCAGATTAAC
Source organism: Rhinophrynus dorsalis (assembly GCA_037306005.1). NCBI lineage: Eukaryota > Metazoa > Chordata > Amphibia > Anura > Rhinophrynidae > Rhinophrynus > Rhinophrynus dorsalis. The sequence continues at coordinate 81,879,275 of CM074728.1, forward strand.
ACCTACAAATAAACTGGGGTTTTATACACACTTAAGTACCCTTGTACTTCATAAAGCAACTGCACAAACTCCCTATTTGCTTTCTGAAGTATAAGATCTAATCTTAGCTATGCTCTGAGGGAGCAGACATTACTGCCTTTTCTCAGGGCTCCCATTAGTTTGTCCAGGATTATATTTAATTGGGTTAAGATAAGATAACAGCCTTTCTGAATAAAAGAACAGTGGTCGCTAATCACACCACGTTACCTATTTAGCTGGCATCTCTCATGACAAACAAAATAAAGATCATTAAATAAATATCTCTGAACAGGCTGAATTAAGGATTGTTTTTAGAGATGTGACATATGAAAAAACTGTTGTTTTTTACCCATACTAAGTACGTGATATATAAAGTTGTGCAAAGTCAATTCATTTTGGGTGTTAGTGCTCCAGTAACCATTTGAATACCATATCCAGTGCGTTGGATACCTATCAGGCATTCAAAGGGTTACTAGAGCACTAAAAGGGTTAACCCGCTGCGGAACGCAAATGGGTTATCGGTACACTGCCACCCCAAAAACATTAAATAGCTTGATATAACTGTATATATCAGTTACCTACAGCTAGCCTGTCTAAGCATTTGGAAGCAATGCGTTGCACGGCTCCGTGCTGGCACCCCAAGGGTTAACACGTGCATGAGTGCGCGCTGAGCCCAGGTATGGAGAATAGTGAGTGTGGGCGTTGTGATCAAGCTGTTAGATGGAGGGGCTGCAGGGTGTAAAATGAGGACACCGCTAATAATCATCGCCTGGGGAGAGGAAGAATGAAAGGTAAATTGAAATGAGAGGCAGTGTGGGATCCGCCTCCCGGCAGACACCAGGGATGGAGAGGTCCAGACCTTGTCTTTCTTGTTACAGGGAGAGGGGCTGAGAACCAGCTCCAGAGCTGTCAGTCTCACCTGTGTGTATGTGCAGCCCTGAGCATTACATTTCATCCTGCAGCTTGGAGGCAGATCAGTTCATTCCCACACCACTGCCTTCCATGCCACAGCACACACATCACTTTCCCAGGCACCCAGCTCTTGCTTAACCCTGTCACTGCTGGAGGCAATATTAAACAGGTCCCTAGCCTCCAGCTCTGTCCTCATTTCTTGACAAGGCAGACAGGTTTCACATCTTGCCTGCTGAATGGGATGCCAGGTTTAGAATTAACCATTTGAGTCCCTCCAACACAGGGATCTGCACCATATTAGATGTTGGAGTGATTCCCTAAAAACAATATTTAATAAATACTGGATATCATGTCCATAGAGGCAGACATCAATTCTTTTTTTTAGGACTCAATTATTCCAAACTCCTTCAACTGAAGGATGTATAGGTAGCCTTTAGTAGGAGGAGTTTGGGGTCCTTGACTCTTGCTACAAGAAATTGTATCAATGGAGACAGATAGGATATCCAGCACTAATTAAATTTGAATTTTGGAGAACCAATCTACACCCCATCTATTCTTAGTAGCCATAAGAATTGTTTGCCCTCTTATTAGGGGGTGTAAGTTTTCCTTTAAATTGAGCACTGGGGCAAGTCACTGAACTAATATTTTGAAAAGGAAAGTGGGATAGCGGAGCAGTTCTGGAGTAGGACAAGTGCTCCATAGGGAAAATTTACATTTTCTAAAAAACTCTTTGTGTAAATGGATCTTTTAACCCCTTGAATGCTAGAGAGGTCTCTAACACATAGCCTTGGATACTTTTGTATTATTCAAGGGTTGTAAGTCACATTTAGATCAAATGGAATTTGTAGTTCTCTCCTACAGTGCAGTACGTTTGTCCCAGCTGCAGTATATTCCACTTTTCTTTGGAAATGATGGCCCCTATAAGTTGTAAGGCCATTTAACTCTCTGAGTGCCAGAGGGGTACGCAATGCATTGCTCTGCGTACCCCTCTGGCACTCAAAGGGTTAATTTAACATGGATTTTCGTTACTGTCCTGTTATCAGGATCCATTTTCAAAACTAATTCCTGTTGTTGTTATTTCCTGTCAGAATCTGTTGTAAAAATGTTTGAAAAATGGTTCCGGATAACAGGAAAGTACTGGGGATTCTTACAGTGCAGGTACCTTGTAATGGAACATTACTGAACTCAACTGACCGCAATTATGCTCCCCGCCAATCTCAGTACATTCTTATAAGAAGGTGTTACCAAAGGCTTACAGGAACACTGCTACTAAAATACAAGATAGGAATATATGAAAGAGAATGGGGGTTAAACACTTGACAAAGCTCCACCTTGTGAGATTTTAGTGCGTATGCTCTGTAGAATAACATAGGAACCAGAGAAGCAATATCACTGGAGAAGTCATCTCCTCTTAATCACTCCTCAGTGCATCTCTCCCCTGTGTTAGAACATTCGCAGATTAGAACATACTAGTTGAACAGCCCGTTACACGGGTGTCACAACCACCAGGTCGCGGGGCAGTCACGCGCAGTAGAGACTGCCCGCGCCACCGCTGATACAGAGCCAGCTCTGTATCAGCCACGGCGCGGGCAGTCTCTACTGCGCATGACTGCAGCACACGCAGCAGGGTCTACTGCGAATGTTGCGGCGTTGCACACTATTTAGCGAATTATTATATACAGGATTAGTGTAAAAGGCCGTGTACACGGGCCAAGGTCCGGGTAATGTTAACCCTTTGAGTGCCAGAGGGGTACGCAACGCATTTGTAATGCGTTGCGTTCCCCTCTGGCACTCAGTTAGGCGGCTGCTACCTCAGTGCTCCACGCAATGCAGTCTTGCGTTGTCTCACTCACGTGATCATGTGCAGTAGAGAATGCCTGAACGCGCACAGTATCTGCTGAGCATGACTGCATCATGACAAACATTCTAGTAAATTATTATATAGGATAGGTAAAATGTAACCCCTTGTGTGCTAGAGACCACTCTGATGCATGGTTAATGTCTCTTGCAATTAAATGGTTTAACCCTTTGAGGCTCAAAGAAGAAAATCTCTGAATGAAATAATTAATTCAGACATGTTAAACAACTGTCTGGCCCAGCAATGCTTCACACCAATTTGTTCCTCAAAGTGTTAAAGTGGGCATGTCAACTTTAAGGAAGATTTCATGTTTTAAAAATTAATTCTAAAATGCCTATAGATCATATTAGCCAAATACGCATAGCATAGGACGTATCGCTACATGTATTTCTGGATAGTGATCTCTAGTGCAGCAGTATGTTAATTAGACTGTGTGCTGCACCATGAGAGATCACCACCTAGAAATAAACATATTAATATCTCCTACATTACTTATCTGCTGGCCTTTTAGCGAACATGTTGCATGGGCAGTTTTACATAAGGGTTACAATTATGCAAGCTTCATTCGAGGGGAAAGATACATTTGAAAGCCCTGTTCATACAGGTAGCTCCGCATTATGAACAATAGGCCATATTTATAAAGACAAACTGAAGTTATTCTGGAATAATCCACTGCACCATATGCACTAAGATTGCTCAAAGTTGAGGAATCTTAGCACATAAGATCCATAGAACATCATAGGAGTTGGAGACGTGATGTCACTGGAGAAGTTGTTTCCACTTTATCACCTCTTTATCACACCTGGAAGTGAAGCTGGTGCTGGGAGAGAAGATTCCCGGTGGAGGGGGTCCCAGTTCGAACACAGGCCCACAGGAGGGACAAGATCCACTTCAAAAGTGCTTTAAAATCAGCTGTTAACCCCTTTGATGCTACACTCTGCAGCCAGAGTGTACTATCAAAAGGGGTTAGTAGCTGATTTTAAAGCACTTAGGCAGCACAAAAGTGGTTCTCGTCTCGCCTGTGGGGCTGTGTGCTAGCCGGGATCTCCTCCACTGGAACGCTTCTCTCCCAGAACCAGCTTCACTTCCACCCAGGGAGACAAATACTCGGTAGTCAAGTTCTACATTGCCGTGCAAGTGCTGTGGTTTACCACTAAAATGTCATCCTCCATTTGGCAACCCTTAAGTGTGCAACATCACAATGCCGCCATTTTGATGCGGGCGACATTCTGATGTCGCACTTTCCATGGTTTCCAAATATTTGGAGACACTTCAATACTAAACCGCCAAATTGTCACAGCCAAAGATTTATGCTACTGCATGTGTTGTTTTGCAGAAATCGGGGAAAATAATTTTCTATGCACTTCCTGGTACACCTTACAAAGCAGAACACTGAATCTCAACCAGGAACTGAGGAGAGCAAATAAAAAATGCTCTGCCCAGCCTGCTGAAAAACAGCACATGAACTATCACAAATATTATCTTCAAAACAAGTTTTTTTACATATATATCTGTGAATGTTACAACATGATAGTTCTTATGGATTTTAAAGGGATAGTAATGTTTCACAATAAAAGCAGCTCCAAATAATCTTCATAGTATTTGGGCCATGGAGAGTGTTATTTCACTACTATCAGAGTTGTAGTTCAAGAGTAATTTAATGATAATGTATACTCCTTCCGCCCCTTTTACTGATGTAACACTGCTCACCTCAGAGCAGCAAGACTGTCCGGATGGATCGCAGAGAGGAACAATCTTCAGTGATCATAAGGAAAAACCTGAAAAACCTGTTAAGGGGGCAGGATTTTCCTTATGATCACAGTAAGAAGATTGCCCCTTGCTGTGACCTGTCCGGTCAATAGACCAGATTCCACATCTGAGGGGAGGTGGTTTACACTAAGTAAAAGGGGCGGGAGGGGGATACTTTGTCATTGAATTACTCTTTAACTACAACGCTGACAGAAATTAAATAACACTCTCCAAAGTCCAAATACTATGAAGATTTATGAAGCTGCTGTTTTTGTGAAACATTACTATCCCTTTAACATTAGAGTTCCTTTATCCAGGTAACCACATATCCCTTTAAGTTAGAGTCAACATAAAAAACACACTGCAGGGTCCCGCATATTCTTGTGCAGTCACTAATGATGTTTTTATAAATGTCCTGATTTAAATGGATAGTAATACTTAAAATGTAAAAAAAATATGTTGTAGGGTTTATCCCCCTGAGTAAAACAAGGGTACTAACACTGCTGAGAGATATTTTATGAAAAAATTATAACAGCTCAAACTTGAATTTTTTGGGTGCAATATCACAGTGGCCTGAAAATTTACAGTGGCGCGGTTACTACACCATCCTATGGACTGCTGTAGTCTGTAGACCATAAATCTCCATAAGATGGTGTAGCAACAGCGCCACAGTAAATTTTCAGGCCACTGTGATATTGCACCCAAAAAATTCAAGTTTGAGCTGTTATAATGTTTTAATAAAATATCTCTCAGCAGTGCTAGTACCCTTGTTTTATTCGGGGACATAAACCCTACAACATACATTTTTTTACATCTTAAGTATTACTATATTTGTTCACCTTATCCTTTAACACCTTGAATGCTAGAAAGCCCTCCAAGGCATTGTTTAATGATGTGTTGGATATTTCCCTGCTATTTAACCGTTTGAGTGTTAGAGAGGTATCCAACGCATTGCAGCGCAATCCGTTGGATACCTCTCTGGCACTCAAAGGGTTAAGAACTTAAATGCCAGGCCTGTGAACAATCTGTCATTGTTCCCTATGTTGGTTGCAAACAAAAAGTAAACATGAGCCAGGAAGCCCACTGAGGTCTATTCCAAGGGGCTCATTTGCATTAAACTCAAACACCAAATGTTTATTTTATACTAATAAGGGCTTACTGGGGATTGAAGAACAATTCGTTCATTATTATTGCTCATCTGAAAGGAATTTACCACAATTAGGGAACATCAAGATAAGATCCAGGGCTATTGTACAGCCATGTATCTACTGGGGACAAATCTTACTGGAAGAGAAAATGAGCCACAGGTTTATTACCACCGCAAAATAATGTGGCTCTCACCCTGTAACTATCAAGGGGTTAAATTGAAATAATTTACATTATCAGGCAGAAATCTCATTAAAATTAAGAGAAACAATGTGTGTATGCATGAATGTAAGAGATACACAGTCTTCATTTTAATTAAATACAATTTTACAGGTAATTTGTCAAGAAATGAAGGGCACAGAGACATAAATATATATTTATTTTAGGTCTCACAGTCAGAATAACCAAAAATTAGGTTTTAATTGTACTATAAGTTAAGCTGACAGGACCTCAGCCCTAATATCTCCTAAACAGGGACACTTGGGAAGTACGGACCCCTAATATATCCTAAAGAGGGACACTTGGGAGCTATGTACCCAAATATCTCCTAACGAGGGACACTTGGGGAGGTATGGAGCCCTTATGGCTCCTACAAAGGGACACTTGGGAGGTATGTTCTCTTAACATCTTCTAAAGAGGGACATTTGGGAGGTACATTCTCCTAATATCTCCTAAAGATGGACACTAGGGAGGTACATACTTCTAATATCTCCTAAAGAGGGACACTTGGGAAGTATGGACCCCTAATATATCCTAAAGAGGGACACTTGGGAGCTATGTACCCAAATATCTCCTAACGAGGGACACTTGGGGAGGTATGGAGCCCTTATGGCTCCTACAAAGGGACACTTGGGAGGTATGTTCTCTTAACATCTTCTAAAGAGGGACATTTGGGAGGTACATTCTCCTAATATCTCCTAAAGATGGACACTAGGGAGGTACATACTTCTAATATCTCCTAAAGAGGGACACTTGGGAAGTATGGACCCCTAATATATCCTAAAGAGGGACACTTGGGAGCTATGTACCCAAATATCTCCTAACGAGGGACACTTCAGAGGTATGGAGCCCTAATAGCTCCTACAAAGGAACACTTGGGAGGTATGTTCTCTTAACATCTTCAAAAGAGGGACATTTGGGAGGTACATACTCCTAATATCTCCTAAAGATGGACACTTGGGAGGTACATACTCTTAATATCTTCTAAAGAGGGACACTTGGGAAGTCTGCCTCACCTTTAAATTAGGACACATAAGTAAGATACATATTTATCTCCAGTTAAAGGGGAGATCTGGTCACCCCACTGTATGTTCCTTGGATGTAGAGAGCACTTTCCTATTCTTGCTATGGTGCATTTGTACTGTAAAGCGCTGCGGAATAAGTTGACGCTATATAAATAAAGATTATTACTATTATTCTTTGTTAACCTAAAACAAGTTTAGTTTGTCTTGCAGAGAATTTAAATATGCCTACATGTTATACTAACCATTATTTGTAAAATAAACCATTTTTTAAGAAATCAAAGAGATAGTAATGGTATAGAACAATACACATACAATTGCTTTGTTGATGTGTATTGTTAATATTGTCCTTTTATTTTCCTCTTTTACTTCTGATTAATTCTACATACTGTTTTCTTATTTATCTGTGTCTCTGACAAACAAACTACTGCTCCTTATATGTGTGATTAACTGTAAATAAGTAGTTTCTTTAACCTCTTGAGTGCCAGTGGAGTGTGTAGTACATTGCACAAACTACTGGGATTCAAAGGGTTAATATTCATACCTATGATGTTGATAATATGTTCCCAACAACCGGCCAACTACTGCTTTTAGTTAATTTATTATTACCTGTATGGGTTAATTCTTTGGGTGCCAGATAGGCTTCTAATGAATTGCATAGCAATTTGTTTAATACCTCACTGGTTCTGAAAGGGTTAAAGTGGTGGTAGGCAAATTCTGGTTGTCTAGCTGTTGGGGGATACTGGTACTTTTAATCTCCAGCAGCTGAAGAGTCAAATATTGCCTACCACTGGGCTTAAAGGGATAGTAATGTCTTAAAAGAATAAACAATATTGTAGATAATGCAAAAATAAATCGGTGCGAGTCTAAAAGTTCCCCCTCCCTGCTGTCAGCTGTAAAGCTGACAGCAGGAGTTTTGAGTCAGTCGACTTGAAGCGGCTCTTCAGCAGAGCCGCAATACCGATATCTAAAAAGAACTACTTAATTGGAATGGTCTACAAAGTGTGCTTGCAAACCAGGCAAACTTTGTAGACCATTCCAATGAAGTAGTTCATTTTAGATTTTGGGATCCTGGCTCTGCTGAAGAGCCACCTGATGGTCCCTGGACCAGGATCTTCTGCTGTCAGATAGATGCTGACGCCAGGGAAAGGGAAGGGAGAGGAGAACTTTAAAACGTTCTATCTCTGAAACCATAAAGGTCTGAGAGATAGGACTTGCACCGATATATTTATTTTTGCTTTATCTGCAATATTATTTCTTCTTCTTTTAAGACATTACTAACCCTTTAAAAATATGATAAAGTACAAATTGTTATTATATGAGAGAGTTGTGACGTTTTACATCTGTAAGAGAGGGAGGAGGCCTGTCTATAGGAAAGCCAGCACCGAGATACAACATGATCATTTAGTTCTCCTCTGTAGTCCTTATGTGTACTGTTGCACAGCTATTAGGTTTCTCTGCAGAAATATTTGTCTGCGTGGAATGATTACAGAGATCCCATTACCTAAAGCAGTGGTTCTCAGTCATTTCTGCAGTGGTGGAATCCAACACTTTAACACCTTGTATGCTAAAGAAGCCACCAACGAATGTCAAAGCCATGCATTGCCGACATCTTTAGCATCCAAGGCTTAACATCAATATTAAATATATTATTATGCAAGGTGGTACCAGTAAATTATAGATATGCTATTAGGCTAAAATGTAGTGGCTAACAAATATCATGTAATTATCTGATGTTTCTTTAGAAAAGATTAGGTTATAAAGCTCATTACAAGAGAAATCTAACAAAGCAGAATTGCACTGTGGGAAAGGATGATCTTCTTCATATCCATTGGCAGCCACACAACCACACATACACTGTCTGACACCCCAGCCTTGTCCCACTGTCCCGCTGGTAGTCTCAGAAGCACACATAAACTAACAGCCACCAGCCTGAGCCTGGCAGATATAAATGGCGGATTTGCCTGGCGCCTGCCTACTGATAAATAAGTGAGCGCTAGACACCGTCCAAACTTTGGTGAGTATTACAGTTGTGAATACACAAGAAAATACTACTTCCTTGTGTGTTCAGCCATTTGATTTTTGATGAATTCCCCTATAAATATCTTAGAATTAAGCATTTGTTAGTATTTAGTCTAGTGCAGTCAATCTCACCTCCAGTCGTTGAGCACAACAGCAGATCAGTTTTTACAGGATGTCCCTAATTAAGCACAAGCATCTCAGTCACAATGACTGAGACACTGGCTGTTCACCTGTGATTAAGTAGAGATACAGGGAAAAGTTCACCTGTATGCTCAAATGACTATAGTTGAGAAACACAGGGCTAGTTTAAAGTGGACCCATCGTCTATATTTACATAATTGAAAGCTATATTCAAAACTGCCTTTGTGTCATGTTAACATAAAGTCCAGCAGATGTATAGTTTAGGAAATATTTTTATTTCTTTGAAAAGTGAAAGTGAAAATGTCCTGGTCCTGCACATGGTTTCATTAGCATATAAAATGTCACTGAAACCTTCATTAGCATATGAAACTTCAGTGAAACCTTCATTAGCATATGAAACGTCAATGGTAATACACATGTACCACAATTAGCACATTGTAACAAGAATGAATATCTCCTGAACTGTACATTTGCTGGTCTTTTGGCTAACATGACACATAGGCAGTTTTTATTGCAGATTTTTGAAATATGTAAACTTGAATTAAGGTAAAACCACTTTAATGGAGGCTACTACAGTTCTGTCATTCACTTTGAACTTGCCTTCCTCTGCATACCTGCTGATTCTGATGCATTGGGCGTGGCACTGATGGCCAGCTCGCCTGGGTCAGCTGTTCATTGGAGGTTTCAATGAGAAATGTAACCTCTAATATCTCTCGTGTGAATGCAGTGCCAGAGGCTCCATAGGCCGCCAGGCAAACATTCCATACTGTACCTTTACTGTGTCCTTGTATTAGCCCATTAAAGATGCAGGTTGCTGCACTTTGGCAAGTTCACATTAGGCAAAGGCTGCATGTGTGAAAGGCACGATAGTCCCAACATTTTAACTTTTAACATGGGTGACATCACCACTGTAACATTGCTACATTGGTGTCACTTATGTGAAAGGAGCCAAACACAGCTTTTATTGTAGTTTTTAAATAAATTGACTTTATTTTGGATAACTGTATCACTTTAAATTCAATAAACAATGATTATCCCCTCAGACACACAAACTAAATGTTGATTTTCTTAATTGTGTACTTATGAGAGATAACAAAGAAAACAGTTTTACATTTGTTTAACCCTGCCCTTGCTGGAAGAGTAATAAGTGCATCTCAGCTCTGTGGGTTGCTGTTTGCTCAGTATCAATCCATAAACAACTGCCAACTTAACATCTTTAGCCCAAAGGGTTAAGCAAAGCATCACAAACCAATGTGTTGCCCATCACTCTGGCATTCCAAGTGTTAATATAATAACATCAAACACTGCAATGTTTTACTTAGTCCTGAAAAGGCTGAAGAAAGAAAAGAAAAAACACTTAGCAAGGCTGACTGAGAGCAGCCCACGGATCAGTGAGAGTAATCTATACCCCTCTCAGCACCAGAATGGCTGGGGGGGGTCAATGACTTTCAAGAACCATTAGCAGTAAACTAGTGGAACAATCTGAATGGAAAATGTGGTGTACAAAATCAGATAAATCTATATGGGCACAGGCTGACATAACCCCTCAGCGCCATAGACACTTAGGGCTTCGTTCATCGAGCTAAAAAGATGCAATTCTGGAGCAAACTAATTCCACCACAGGCTTTAAATGAGAATTCCTCAAATCCCCATTTATTTAACCCCTTAAGGCCCCTTAACGTGACAGTATGTCACACCTGGTCTGGCACTTAAAGGGATAGTAATGTCAGGAAAAAAGTATGAACTATATGGTAGATACAGTTAAAAGAGTGTACTTGCACTCATTCGTATCTCTCAAACCATTATTCTTCACTCCCTCCCCTTTCTGCTTGACAAGCTGAAAGCTGTCAGAAGCAGATTCTGGTTCCTGGATCAGACGGCGGCTCTTCAGCAGTGCCGACATAACGATACCTAAAGATAAATACTTCATCAGAATGGTCTACAATGTGTGCTTGCAAACCAGGCACACGTTGTAGATCGCTCCGATTAAGTATTTATTTTTAGGTATTGCTATATCGGCGCTGCTGAAGAGCCGCTGCCTGATGCAGGAACCAGAATCTTCTTCTGACAGCTTTACAGCTCATCAGACAGAAAGGGGAGGGAGAAGGGAACTTTATTTTCCTATATCTCTCAAACCATAACGATTTAGAGATACGAATAAGTGCAAGTACTCTCTTTTAATTGTATCTACCATATAGTTAATACTTTTTTTCTGACATAACTATCCCTTTAAGGACAGGTGACGGTCCTGGCACGTCATGGAATTTTGGTGACCCTGGAATCAGTTGCCACAAAAAAAAATGCCCCGTGGTCTATTACAGTTGGCCACTTGCCGCATTGGCCAGTCGTTAACAGAGGTCTCCAACGCATTGCTTCACGGTACATTGGAGGACTCTCTGACGTTCAATGGGTTAAAACCCCTTAAATAAATCAATGAGAATTTTCATTCCTTCGCTATGGTGCAGCTGTTTCCTCCAGTATCGCACCTCTTTAGCTCAATGAATGAGGCCCTTAACCCTCTGAGTGCCAGAGGAATATACAACACATTGTTTTACCCCTCTGGTTAAACCTTGGATGCTCCAAATGTCTCCAATGCATCTAGAAGAATCTGGTGCTGTAGTAAAGGGAAATGATTTCCCCTTTCTTCTGTACCAGGGAAAAAAAGTCTGGGGTCACATATGGTGCCACGGATGCCTGATGCCCACCACTGGTGTAATATCATAATAATAAAACTGGCCTCACAACCGAGAGAGATCTATAGGCGTATACGCAAATAGCAACGGACCCAAAGAAGACATAAACAAAGAAAGCTATATACAAATCAAACAAAATCATAATAAAAAGTCATTGGCCCATATGTATAAAAGCAAACTCGGGTTATTCTGGGGTAACCCAACTTCACCATAGGGCACAGATAAAAATTCCTGTTAAATTAAACTGGGCTTTTAACCCGTTGAATGCTAGAGAGGACCTCTCTTGCATTCAAGGGGTTAAAAAGCTGTATTCAAGTGCATGGGAATTTAGTCATTAACGGTGTACATGGTTTACCCCACAATAACACCACTTTGCTTTTATACATATGGGCCATTTTTCTTCAGTCTCCTTGTACTAGATTAAAACTCAGGGAAATATTCTATAATGTAAATAGATGCAGTTCTACAGCAAACCAGCTCCTCTGTAGGGGACAAAGGAAAATTGTCACTGATTTAACCGGGGCTTTTAACCCATGGAGTGCCAGGGGGTCGTGCAATGCAAGGATTAATGTCAACCTGTCACCTTGAATACAAGTTTGCGTATTTGAAACCTCATTAAACTGTGTACATGTTGGTCAAAATATCAACAGATGCTTAGTTAAGAAGACATTGATACTTTTAACCCTGTATGTGTGTGGTACAGTACACTAATTTATGTTAATGAAACACTAATTGTAACACAGTGTTTAATTAACATATGAAATGGCACTGACAGATACTTTCACACAATTACAGGGAATGCAGTTATAATAGGGACCAGAATCCAAGGACCGAGAGCTTGTTTGATTCTAGTTACTTTATTGGGAGGATATTTTTTGTTACTGTACCCCCAAAAAATTTTGCAGAGGGGCCCTCTAATGACTAGCAACAACACTGCTTTCCCTATGTCTTTTTCATAAGTGAAAGTATCAGTATCTTCTAAACTGTGAATCTGCTGGTCTTTTGAGTAACACAGCACAAATGCAATTTTAAATAAAGTTTTTTAATTATACAAAAGGTGACATTAGAATGTCATTTAAATCAACCGGGGTCTTCGCTTCTCTCCTACAGTGAAGCTGGTTTGTTCTAAAACTGCACCAGTTTAATATATTGAATCTAGGCCTAAATAACTGAAAATATCAGTTACTATATTCAAACTGCCATCTAAGTCTATTTTAGCACCTTTTATTGTCTGCCCTTCAGCATGAAAGAGTTAATGAGACTTCTTTTTTCTCTGACAGGTTTCACACTGTGGTTGGGTCAGCCAAAAAAGGAGAGGAAATACAAAGCAGTTAAATGATTCATTCTACCTGCTTTTCCCATGAGTGATCACCTGCTCCAGGGGTCATGAATAGCAGGTAGCTCACTCAATCTCCATCTCTGAGAGCCTCATTTGTTTTGGTGACAGCTGAGTGACAAGGCCTGAAACCCGAGCTTGCGACTTTGCCTGATGTGCGGATAAAACCCTGGATGTTCCCTCAAACATTTCAGGAAATGAAAGTTGTAATGTGATCCCTTTGCGCCAACATCTCCCCCAGTAAGCACAAAGGCTCAAAGGAACCAGCTCGGATTAAATTCAGCCCAGAGATGATGGAGGGAAAATAGAGATCAGGCTGAAAAAGCTGGGACTGGCAGGCTTCTCCTTAACACTTATTGGAAATGTCTTTCTAAGCAGGGATTTAAAAAGGTCAACATTTTCACAAGTGCATAAGTGCCTCTACCTAAAAATAACATCTTTCTTTACTAATTAGATGAAAACTGCGATAGCTCTGCTGGGTACGAACTGATGGACTGTAAATGCTGACAGTTTGGGCCAGATGTAGAAAAGCAAAATGGGGCAATTCCAGTGTAAACAAACAGCACCACAGGGGGCAGATAACCCATCCTCCAACATTTAGGGTGAGATTTTAACCCCTGTCCATGCTAGAGATGTTTCCATTGCATTGCTTTGCAGTGCATTGGAGGCCTCTTTAGCATTCGGGAGGATGAAATCCATATCTAACCCTTTGAGTGCCAGAGGGGTGCGCAATGCATTGCAGTGCGTTGCGTACATCTCTGGCACTCAAAGGGTTAAAATACCTGCGTAACAGATGGGCATCCAATGCATTTCTTTGAAATACATTGGATATCCTTCTGAAACTCAAAGGATTAAAGGGCAACTACCACTCAAATGGTGCCATATCAGCAGGTCTACCCTCCTGGGAGCAGTCCTGGCTGTGATACCTTGGCTGCATTGTGAGCCCTGGTGGCTCAACAAGGGAGAACACTGGCATCAGAAAGGACACCCTCAGTGCTCCCTTGTTGGTCCTGAAGGAAGAGACTGTTCTGTATGACTTAAGTCTCCCAGTTCAGTCTCCTGTCCTGTGTGTGGTGCAGCCCCAAATCCCTCTGTATTGGAACTGAAAGCCTGACACAGCAGATCTACAGGGACTATAGATGTCACCAGAAAAGTGTGGAGGTGAAGATGAGGGTGTCAGTTTTGAGGCTGTGTTTTTAGGCTGTGCAGTACAGCCCTGTGCTTTTTACCAAGTCTGCTCCCATAGTAACACATAGTTACTCTTTTTTTCTTTTTTTTTAATTATTCTATAAATCTTTATTAAAGTATCAAATACAGTGATATTCATACAGGGTGTTGGCAAAGAATAACACATAGCAATACCGTATGTTGCAAACTTATAAAAATTACATAAGAGTGATACGGGCGTTGTGTCTTTGACCAAAGGTATCCACTCTGCTTTGGGACAAGGTATATAACAACATGAGAAGGAGTGACCTAACCCTGGTTAGAGGGGATAGCGACTGTAGAGATAGAGAGGAAGGGAAGGTAACAAAAACAAAGTAAAACAGTGAAAAAAGGAGAAGAGAGGGAGAGTGGAGGGAAGGGGATACATTAAGTGGGGGAGAGTAGCCTGAGTTCACGGCGGAGGCAGTGTCTTCCCCCTTCACTTTTGAAAAAAGAATCAGGGTGCCTATGTATCTTGATAAGTAGAGATATCTGAAGAGATCAAAGCATGGAGTTTCTCTAACTACATAAAGATATGTATATGATTATGCAAGGTTACACAATATTTGCCCTTTAAATCAATGGCATGTTTTATTTGTTCCCTGAAGTACGGGTGGTTTGCCCCAGAATTGCTCTGCTTGATCTTTATGCATAAGATCCTTTGTTTGTGTTTTCTAGGCTCCAAACTACAATGTGCATGCGATTTATAATATTATACACAAGTGAGCTGCAGTAACTGTGGGCTCTGCATTGGTATCCATTCTATGTACATACTGGGGTGTATGTACAAATCTACCACTGCAGCTCATTTTCTGGGCTTGGATAACACACACACACACACACACACACACACACACACACACACACGCACACACATACACGCACTCTCCAGTTGGTAAAAGTTTAATGCGGTCAAGCCTCAACCCCTCCCCTATAGCATCCGCAGGAAAATGGAGTAATTGTACACCAATTTCTTCTGTCTTGCTAGAATGAGGCATTAAACAAGGCACAGTGGAAAGGAACGCACAGAAAAGCTTCTAACTTCAACAGTGTCCTCACCCTGGTGTAAGCAGTGTAAATGAGAGACATTTCATCATACATCCTATATAATAATTCACTAAATCGTGTGTAACGCCGCGACATGCTCAGTAGACACTGCTGCGCGTGCTGCAGTCATGCGCAGTAGAAACTGCCTGCGCCGCGGCTGATACAGAGCTGGGCACTCCAAAGGAGCGTCCAGCTCTGTATCAGCCGTGGTGCGGGCAGTCTCCACTGTGCGTGACTGCCCCGCGACCTGGTTGCAGTGACACTGTGGCCCGTGTAACGGGCTGTTCAACTAGTAGTAACATAATAAATTAGGCTGAAAAAAGACACAAGTCCATCAAGTTCAACTTTTGTCTCATAGCCCAGAGAAATGAGAATTATATAGCTTTCCTGCTGCCAAATAAGTTAGACCTTATCAGAACTTTCTGTTTTCCCTACTAATATACAGTATAAATCTGTATGTTCCTTCTTGAAAGAAATGTATCTAATTTTCTCTTAAAAGTATCCATTGTATCTGCCATTACCACATCCTTGGGCAAGGAATTCCACATTTAACAGACATTACTGTAAAAAAATCCCTTCCTTTGCTGAAATTGAAACCTCCTTTCCTCTAAATTTCAAGGGGTGGGCCCTGGTTATTTGATTAGACCTTGGAACAAAGAAAATAATACTTAGATGAGTGGTGGGCAACATAAGGCCCCCCAGTGGTTGCCAGACTACAACTCCCATCATTCCCAGGGAATGATTGGAGATATAGTCTGGCAGTAGCTAGAAGACTTCATGTTGGCCATCCCTGACCCAAGCAATAGACAAGCAGATCTATTCCAGGGCTCGCTTACCCATGAAATAATATTAGTTCATCCACTACTGAGGATGACACACTAAGAATAACCGGAGCAGTTCTGGAACAAACCAAGTGCACCAAAGGGGCAGGGGAGGTCAAACTGTCTTTAATCCCCCCCCAACAGTGTATGTTTTCAGGATCTCCCAATTAAAAAGGGGTGATTGTCTTTAACTCAGAGAGATCCATCGGAATGACTGATCCATTGACTGATTCACAGGTGTTTTATGTTAAAAGGTCCTGAAACCTTACACTGTTGGTGGAACAGGTCCTGCACTGTGGAACAGGTACAAGTGCCCCTACCATAGGGGACAAATTGAATTTCACACCAATTTAAACAGGGATTTTATTATTATTAATCATAATAATAATCTCTTTTTATATAACACATTTCTCCCCACAGGGACTCAAAGCACTTATCAGCCTCAGAACGAACCAGCTGATGGCAGCCTATAAATAGCTGTTATTTTTACCAAACTCAATGGTACTCAACTTTGGAAGGATGAAGGGCTGAATTGGCCCTGCCTGGACTGGAACCAGTGACCCTGTGGTTGGAACAGGCAAATGGGAGCCAAATGTATTGAACACCAAAAACAATTTCAAATATATTAACCCTTTGCGTGCCAGAGGGGTACGCAGTGCATTGCATACCCCTCTGGCATTCAAAGTGTTACAGTCTCTGATAAAGAGACTTATTTGTCAAATGTGCATGGGAGGAAATACAGGGATCTCTCATAGCTCTGTAACTGTAAGGTTTTTTTTACACATTTAAAGAAGATGCAATAATAATAATTCCCCACCACCACTTACCCGACTGTGGCCAGAAAATCCTAATGGCCTGTATGAATTTTGCCCTTGTGCCTTTGTTCAAGAAATAACATCTTCAATCAGTCCTGGATGTCATGTTCATGGAGGCGGACATGACAGCTGTTGGCAGGACCACAGGACACAAACTCTACTCACTTCACTTTGTACTTTTAACCCCTCCAGTTCTTAAAGGGTTACACGCTCATACATTTTCTCTGGTTCAGTTTAAAAATTCTGCCAGCAGCTGTCATGGCTGCCCCCATGGACATTAAATCCACATAGTTCCCAACATTTCAAATGGTCAAAGAAGGACACTTTTTTCAGCCTCATCAACTCTGTTGCTATGTGTGTTACTATGTAGATGGTTTTGCTGGGGGGAGCAACCAGCAGATGGGGAATTACCAAGAATTTTTAGTTCATGTCATGACCTACTGACATCTCCTTATGTAACTGAAAAATGATTTAGAACAAGACCAAAGTATTTTATTTCCACAGACTAATTTATGAAAAAAATACACCGAAGTTTAAACAAACATTAATGTGAGTTTTATTGCTGTGGGGCAATGTGATACACTTATATATACACAACACAGTCTGATGTCCTAAAAAGAGGAACATCAGGGTGGGACAGAGGGACCATGGTCTCAAAGAGGGACTGTACCTCCTAAAGAGCAACACTTGGAAGGTATAAAAGCAACACTTGCTTTCATGTTCCCTGAGAAAACAGGGCCAGGGAGTTAAAAAAAATGGTGATGATGAAAAGAAAATGATAAAAAGTACAGGGAATTGGACTGTACACATTATGTACTTGCAGAATATGTAAAGTCATAAGATCAGCTACTTTCTTTGGGCTGGATCAGATAGGGGAAACTGAGGGGTCAATATTTCCCCTGGTGAGCTGCCAGGCTGAGTCTGGAAAAGCCTATCTGGCCGGACAAAGGAGCCTTGCAAAGGCCATTTTGCTAGTATGTAATAGCAGAATAGTTATTTGCAATGCTATTTAAACCTTTTAGTATGTAAGCCTAATTGGAAAATTCAGCATACATACCGGCTGTAATGTAATAGAAGAAGTAGGAAAAAGGTCTGAAAAAAAGCCTTTCTTGCATGTTTTCAGGATGAGTTTCCATTCTAATGGAATGGAATCTTGTCCTACATTATCATTATATCATCAGTTTCCTGTATTTAGCGATTTCTATTGAATTCTGCCTCTAGATCACACCTCCCCACAACAAACAATGGGCTTTAATAGACCTGAATAACTTGTAAGGGTCACTAGTCATGATCAGTTTTTAAAATTAAACAATTAGCACTGGACTATAAAAGATCAAATGCAGACAAAAAGTATATAGATACAACTGACTGCAGTCTGAAGGACACCTACCTAGATAAGCTCTTCGGTTCAACTACAAACCCACATATTCTGAGGGTATAGTGTCCCTTTACTGCTCGGCTATAACAATAGCCCACTGAAAAGGTTTCTAATCCTATTTGCGATACACTGAAGTGCTGTGTATTCAGCATGCATGGAGCCCTTAGGGGGCATGAGATTATAGGTAATTATCCATTGTAACTTTCCTGTGACGGTCAGCGTAACCCTTTGAGTACCAGGTGTGTGTCAAGCACAGGGCTAACCTGATCGCCTATCCAATTGATGGGATCTATGGTCCATTTCTCATACCCTGTGTTTCAAATTGCACCTTACTCTTTGTAGAGTGTAGGCCAGGCTCAAGAAACATGATTTCCGGTCCAGCCTATCAAAAGATTTGACCTGGTACTTATATTTGGTTGGCTATCCTTTGTGTTTTTGAGCACACACTACTCATATATATGCTGCTGTACAGATAAAGAACCCTACAATTCCTGGCTTTCTCTGCAGAAAATAACTGTTACATTTTGTCAGTTTTGTGCACAAAGCCAATACAATTATCACTCCTCTAGTGCAGACTCACTCAGAAGTGATCAGGTTCTTCCTCTGCACAGCAGCACAGAAGTAAAGTTAGTGTGTGCTCAGAAGCACAAAGAACAACCAGAAGTGACTCTCTGCCATCCCCACTAACAGCTCAATTCTCTCGTTCCTGCTGCAAGGGATAGTAATGTTTCATAATAAAAGCAACTCTAATTAATCATCATAGTATTTGGAGTTTGGAGAGTGTTATTTCAGTTCTGTCAGAGTTGTAGTTCAAGAGTAATTCAATGACAAAGTATCCCCCTCCCTCCCCTTTTACTGATGTAACACTGTTCAGCCAGATCAGAAGGGAGGTGCCCAGGTAGATTGCAGAGAGGGACAATATTCAATTAAGATAAGGGAAAAACCTGAAAAACTTATCAAGGGGGGCAGAGCTTTCATTGTTCTCATAGGAAGAATATTGTCCCCTGCTGATATCTGTCTGGTCTCTGGACTGCATTCCACATCTGAGAAGAGATTGCTTACACTAGGTAAAAGGGGCGGGAGGGGAAACTTTGCTTGTGAATATCTCTTAAACCATAAAGGTTTGAGAAATAAGACTTATATCGTTCTTCATGTTTTTTTTAATGCCTACAAAATAAAATAAAGATAAGATGAAGTATTACTATCCCTTTCACATCTTTTTCTTACTCTCTGACTACATCTCCCTCTCACACACAACCCTCACTTCATGTTCCTTCTTTCCCTAATGAACTGTCACATTTTTTCACACGCACACACACCTCCCTTTCACTCTCTATTACTACTCACGCATTACTTATTTGTTCCCTATGGTGCAATTGGTTTGCCCCAGAATTGCTCCACTGTGTCTTATAAGACTGTTCACAACTGTAATGAACTCATCACTTTTCAGTGCAACTCCATTTGCAGCAACTTTGGTTAACCGTACTTTAACGCACCAACAAATGTGTAACATGACTATCCTCAGAATGTCAATGGAATCTCACAAATAATACATTGGTTACCGTACAAGCTCGGGTATATATGCAGGTGTAAATTATACTAAGATTTTAAAGGGATAGTAATGCAGCTCTAATTAATCACCATAGTATTTGGGCCTTGGGGAGTGTCATTTCAATTCTGTCAGAGTTGTAGTTCAAGAGTAATTGAATGATAAATTATCCGTCTCCCACCCCTTTTACTGATGTAACACTGCTCATCTCAGAGTAGCAGGGAGGTGCCCAGGTAGACTGCAGAGAGGGACAATCTTCAATTAAGATAAGGGAAAAATCTGAAAAACCTGTAAATGGGGGAAGGTTTTCATTGTTCTCACAGTATGAAGATTGTTCCTTGCTGTGAGCTGTCTGGTCTGTGGACTGGATTCCACATCTGAGGAGAGGGGGCTTACACTAGGTAAAAGGGGCGGGAGGAGGATACTTTATCATTCAATTATTCTTGAACTACAACTCTCACAGTATTGAAATAACCTTGTCTATGGCTCAAATACTATGAAGATTAATTGGATCTGCTGATTTTGTGAAACATTACTATCCCTTTAAGGAAAATGTTAATGTATGTACTTGTGTGTCACCCTCTACCCACAAAAAAAATCTAAATTCTGGCCTCACCTCAATCCCTCTCCTCCCTTCCCTCCACCTCAATAAGGTGTCTGAAGCATCCCACTTGCCCCCTCTATGCACTTCCATGCCAATGATCCCTGGAGCCACCTGATAAGGGAGCCGGGAGCTCTGTCCGGAGGAGGCATGATTGCCTTGGCTGCCCACTTCCTCCACTGCTGCTCTCCACTTGCCTTGCAATGCGTTTGATACATCTCTAACACTCGAAGGGTTAACTGTTGAGTGGCAGACAGGTGAGGAATGTTTTGAGTTGCTCATGCCCCTGGCACTGAAATGGTCACTGTATATTTGATGGTGTCTTTTGCGTGCATTTCCCATCTGTGACCCTATTGTACCAGGTTTCAACAGTCTACCTGCAAGCTGCTTTTTGACAAGAGAGAGAAGTAGCAGGAGACCTGGATGTTGTTATCAGTAACTGCCATCTATGTGCACCTACAGACTCATTTACACTCTGCCTCCTCTGAGCCTGTCACACACGCACTCACAATAGCTGTATTTATCTGTCTCTTGGCTAAGTAACTCATCTCAAGGCTTATGTACTACCGCCAGGAGCAATTCTGGGGCAAACCAACTCCACTATTGGGGACATATAAAAATCCCATTGATTTAAATGGAGCTTTTAAACCTTTGATTGCTAGCAAGGTTACCAAACTCTCTAGCTTTCAAGGGGCTAAAATCCCCTTTTAAATCAATGGAAATTTTATGAACTTGTGTCTGTTATGTAAGGTGCAGTTGGCTTGCTCCAGTTCTTAGTGGCCTTCCTCTGTATTGAAGGGATGGGCATGATGTCCTAAACCTCCGTTATTTCTATAGAAGACACGACTGTACAGAGATACTAGTGGGGTATCTACACCATGAGGCTCATGTGCTAAAAAGTGGAGTAATTCTGGGGAAAATTAAATACACCACATGAAACAAATGTGCTTTAAAGGGATAGTAATACTTCGTTTTATCTTTATTTGATTTTGTAGGCATGAAAAAAACATGAAGAACGATATAAGTCTTATCTCTCAAACCTTTATGGTTTGAGAAATATTCACAAGCAAAGATTCCCCTCCCGCCCCTTTTACCTAGTGTAAGCCATCTCTTCTCAGATGTGGAATCCAGTCCATAGACCAGACAGATAACAGAAGGGGACAATCTTCTTACAATGAAAACAATGAAAGCCCTGCCCCCCTTGACAAGTTTTTCAGCTTTTTCCCTTATCTTAATTGAAGATTGTCCCTCTCTGCAGTCTACCTCCCTTCTGATCTGGCTGAACAGGGGGGGATACTTTGTGAATATCTCTTAAACCATAAAGGTTTGAGAGATAAGACATATCGTTCTTCATGTTTTTTTAATGCCTACAAAATAAAATAAAGATAAAATGAAGTATTACTATCCCTTTAAATATGTACCTCCAAAAGTTTATAGCCACTGTGTAAAGATGATCTCGAACAGTTTATGATGAAGGATTACATATAATACACAGGAGTACTAGCTATCGCTGAGTACGCTGCTAAGAATTGTCTATAATAATTCTGACTTCCAACAGGTATTATTTAGTGCACCTCATATAAGATTTGTCCAAAGACACATAGTCCCTTGCCTCTCTGCATTCGTTTTTTATTCTGGCTTTGTACTTGGGAAGTTTGATAAATAATACCCAGATGATCTGTTAAAAATAAAGAGATGATCGTAAGTCAAGGGACCACAGTGATGTTGTTACGAATAAATCCCTGTGAACTTCTCCCATAGTGCATGACCCAAGGCTAGATACTCTATCTCTCAATCACACAGGTAGCCAAGACAAGGTTCCCCCAGGCAGATTCATTCATTCTATGTAGTTCTAAAATTACGTTGTATATTACTATGTCACATAAAGAATTTGCCAAAGGAAATGCTCTACTTAACGGCCCTGAGAAGTGTTCTCTGTTTCCTAAAAATACATCTTTTTTTATTTTTGTTCCTTTTTTTTTTACAGGTTATGTTATTAGTCTTTGTATACAAGGCTTACAATGAAACCAGATATATGTAATTATATACCAGAGAGCAAAAATCATTAAAACATGTGAGACAAGACACGTTAACACATTTGTTAGCATATCGTCTTCTACATGTGTTTACCTATACATTGCAGCTTTATGTACAATAAAAAGGAGTGCTAGTTCAGTGACGAGGCACTAAAATAATCTGAATAGATAGTTGTGTGCTCTTCATATCTTTTTGGTATATAATTCCAAAAGACAAATGGTCATTTAAAGGGATAGTAATACTTTGTTTTATCTTTATTTTATTTTGTAGACATTAAAAAACATGAAGAATGATATAAGTCTTATCTCTCAAATCTTTATGGTTTGAGAGATATGCACAAGCAAAGTTTACCCTCCCGCCCCTTTTACCTAGTGTAAGCTAGCTCTTCTCAGATGTGGAATCCAGTCCACAGACCAGACAGATAACAGAAGGGGACAATCTTCTTCCTATGAGAACAATGAAAGCCCTGCCCCCCCTTGACAAGCTTTTCAGGTTTTTCCCTTATCTTAATTAAAGATTGTCCCTCTTTGCAGTCTACCTGGGCGCCTCCCTTCTGCTCTGGCTGAGCAGTGTTACATCAGTAAAAGGGGAGGGAGGGGGATACTTTGTCATTGAATTACTCTTGAACTACAACTCTGACAGAATTGAAATAACACTCTCCAAGGTCCAAATACTATGATGCATAATTAGAGCTGCTTTTATTATGAAACATTACTATCCCTTTAACTGGTTATTACTCTTAAAATAGACGTATAAGAAGCAGCTACAAACCCCTATCTGGTAGTGAAAAATAATACATCAAAGTCAAATTTTATGGGTGAGATCTAAAATAAATAAATATTGGAAATAAAATACTAAAATAAACACAAATTGATATGTATTATGTATATCCCGAACCAAATGCATACATAAAATGCAATACAAACTAAATAAATAAAAGAAAAAAACAATATAAAGAAAATAATCAAAAGCAGTGCTTATAATCACTAGTATCCTTTTGAAATGTCGGCCACTATTGGGCAACTAATTAAACGGCGCATTAAACATGTAGCCAGGATGAAAAGGGCAACATGAGAATCTTGCCCGCATCAAAATGGCGAGATTATCATTTCACTCTTTCCATGCTGGCAACATGTTTAATGCGCCGTTTAGTTGGTCGCCCAGTAGTGGCCGACATTTTGAAAGTGAACCATAATCACTAGTCCCCAATGTGAATACAGAGTCACAGTTAAAGAGATAGTAATACTTCATTTTTATCTTTATTTTATTTTGTAGGCATTAAAAAAACATGAAGAACAATATAAGTCTTATCTCTCAAACCTTTATGGTTTAAGAGATATTCACAAGCAAAGTATCTCCCCCCCTATTCAGCCAGATCAGAAGGGAGGTGCCCAGGTAGACTGCAGAGAGGGACAATCTTCAATTAAGATAAGGGAAAAAGCTGAAAAACTTGTCAAGGGGGGAAGGGCTTTCATTGTTTTCATACAAAGAAGATTGTCCCCTGCTGTCTTACAACCAGATTCACATCTGAGAAGAGATGGCTTACACTAGGAAAAAGGGGCGGGAGGGGGAAACTTTGCTTTTGAATATCTCTTAAACCATAAAGGTTTGAGAGATAAGACTTATATCATTCTTCATGTTTTTTTAATGCTTACAAAATAAAATAAAGTTAAAACGAAGTATTACTATCCCTTTAATTGCAATAATGTACAAACTCAAGTGATAGATGAGAATAAACTGGTAATATCTCTAGCTCTTCTAAGACCCCCAAAAAAGAAGGGTACTCACAGTGCCTAATTATCCAGAGTAGATAACCGCCAACTCAGGGAATAGGCATGTGAGGTTAATAAACGCACAGCCCTCACTTTGCGGTGACATCTGTTAATTAGATTAACTTTCATCGGATTAACATAGCACCGTAAATGATAATTACATTAGCGACATGCACAGACGTAGTTGTATTTTCAAGAATAACTGCTGCATTAAAGAAAAATAGAACCTTTTATTCTGGCAGGTACGGCTGGGGTCTTGTAGTAGGCGCTCTCTTCACCTGCGCTGTTAGTCCCTTCTGGTGCCTTAAAGGGTCCCATACATTTTTTTTTAAATTTGTATTTATTAAAAAGTGGAATTGAATGCAAAAATATGTATTTCTCAAGCCACTATGGTTTGAGAGATATCGGCATTCAAAGTTTGATGTTTCCTGCTGTCAGCTGTAAAGCTGTCAGCAGGAGATCCGTGTCGGCCTGCAAGCGCACTTTTTAGACCATTCCAATCCAGTTATTCTTTTTAAAAAAAAACGCCATTGCGGCTCAGAGCCTTCGTGTCGGCCGACACGGATCTCCTGCTGACAGCTTTACAGCAGGAGACATCAAACTTTGAATGCCGATATCTCTCAAACCATAGCGCTTTGAGAGATACTTTTTTGCATTCAATTCCACTTTTTAACTACTACAAAATGCAAAAAACAATTTATGGGACATTACTATCCCTTTAAGGCACAAAGGCATCCAACTCACCAGTTGTGGAGCTGAAGGGGAGGGACAACGCAGAAGCAGGCTCTGCATGATGTCTGCACTGTTCCCGCTGCCTGTCTGCCTAAAAGGTTCTATTTTTCTTTAAAGCGGAACAACTGCTCATTCTAAACTTGCCCCCAAATAATTACTCATCTGGCGAATAGCTGCTCAGTAGTGCTAGTCACGAGAATTATTACCGCATTATTGAGAATTCCTACTGTTCTCGGGACTGACAGCCAGGAAACAGCGAAGACATCTTTGCATAGTGATGTCTGCGCGCCTGCGCTGTCAGTCTTTTCCGGTACCATGCAGCTCCTAGCAACGCCTCCTAGAGCAGGCTGGGACTGACAGTGCAGTTCAGTCCACTATTCCTGGCATGTTTGTGCAGTCAGTACTGCGCATGATGCAGCGTCGCCAGTGTTGGCCCGTGTACACGGGCTTTAAAACTAGTATGATATAAAGTACAATGTTTTAAGACTCTGTGTAATACATTTTTTTTTAACGAATGTTGAATAAATTTTGACTGAATCGTATTCTTAAATGTTGTGTTGTGCGGCCTATATATATTGGAGGCTACACTGACATGATATAATATAAATCCAAAATGGGACAACAGCCACCATCCTTCTTGGAAACCACAAAGATGTTGGAGTAGAATCCCAACCCCCTTTCCTGAGGAGGAAGTGGTTCTAAGACCGCCTTGTCCAGAAGGGCCTAAATGGCTCCCTCGAAAAGGCGCCGCTTTTCTGCACCCAGGGGAGAGAGAGAAGAGAAGGTCCGGGAGGGAGGAAGTAAAGGGAATCCTGTACCCCACAGCCACCACCTGCAAAACCCACAGGTCCGCCACAGAGGCTTCCCAAGCCGAGAGGTAGTGGCGCAAGCGGTCACCCACCTGAGAGTGGGGACCTGGATTTGACGAGTCATGCAGAAGAAGGTTTGGAAGCCTTGGGCTTAGTGGAGGACTTGGGCCTCCATTGCTGATTAGGCTTGGATAAGGTGCCCTGAGTCTGAGGCACCGCCTGGGTCTCCGGGCTGGATTCAGCCTGGAAGGGACGAAAAAAACTATTCCGCTTGACAGGCATCTTCTTCCTATGGACCACTGGCAGGTGAGTACTCTTCTCCCCAGTGGCTTCACTGATCAGATCCTTGAGATCAGACCCAAACAGTTAGGTGCCCTGAAAGGGCAAAGACAGGAGAACCCTCTTGGAGGCAGTGTCAGCAGACCAGATCTTGAGCCACAGAGCACGTCTGGATACCACAGTCATGGTGGATGCCCTGGCCACCTTATGAACGGCGTCAAACAGGTCAGCAGAAACATACTGCTGAGCCTCAGAGATGTTGGCGAGAAGCTGCAATATGTCAACAGTAGGAGCTCCCTGACGGATAGCTTAGGTGAGCTGTTCAGTCCAAACAGCCACAGTCCTATTCACCCACGCCACAGCAAATGCAGGATGTAGGGCAGAACCAGCCGTTGCAAAAATGGCCTTGAGAGAGGTCTCAAGCTTCTTGTCAGTCCAGTCTTTCAGAGCAGATGCATCAGCCACAGGCAAGGCAATGGACTTAGAAAGCCTGGAGACAGGGGCATCCACTTTGGGAGGATGAACCCACTAAACTAGGGCTGCTTCAGAGAACAGATAAAGCTTGGCAAATTTCCTAGAGACAGATGGTTTCCTGTCTGGAAACTTCCACTCCTCAGGCACCAAGCAGTCAAGAGTGGGGTTAGGTGGAAAACAAGTATGGGGCCGGACAGGCTCCAAAAACACATCAGAGGGATCAGAGGAAACCTCCTGCACCAAGGGAATGTTCAGAGTGTTCATCACAGCCCTGATCAGGCCCTCGGCAGAGGGAACAGGATCAGCCTCAAAGGGGTTCCCAAAACACTGACAGCAGGGACAGCAGAATAGTTTTCATCATCAGAATCCACCAATAATTCCTCCTTAGAGGAATCTGACACATCAGGTACACCCAGCAGTTTAGGCAGGTAGACTTGATAGGGGTGGGGGCCTGCCATGAGTGGAAGACCCCCTGCAAAGTGGATGAAAGGAGTTATAAAGTAGACCAGAGGTCCCTGGTAGTAGCCTTAAACTCTTCCATCCACACTGGCTCTAGTGCATGGCTGGAGGTCCCTGCAGGGGTCTCAGGGGCAGCAGCGCATGCTGGGCAAACATGACCTGAGTATTCTCTAGGTAACCCTGAATGACATGAGGAGCAACGAGCAATAGGGGATACAGACACCCCAGTGTCCTTAGTCTTAGGTTTAGCCCCAAGGTCTAATGGAATAGACATGCTCACAGAGTCAAACGGTCAAAGTATCAGAAACACCCAATAAAACAGTGTATATGATAAATTATTTTAGAAACGCTAAAATAGACTTATCTGGCAGGTGAAGGGTTAAACTGCTGAGGCGAGAAGGAGAGTCCAAGCCCTGCATAGGATATTCATTGAGAGAAGGCACAAAATGGCTGCCGCGGCGGGAGCCAATCAGAAACAAGCTTGCGAAGCAAGAGCTCATGGAAATTGTAGTTTCTCGAAAACAGTACCCCAACAGTGCCCGAAGCCCCCTGAGCCCTCCCAACATGCCTAGAACGTTGACCGGAAGACAGAGAAAGGGCAGACCAACAACATGAGCCATCTCTGACCTCGCTACGTGGAGCGGTTGCAGAGATATGTCCCATAGGAGTGAATGGAGCAATGGCGTCTATGCAGTAAAAGTGCGCGGAACATAAATTTTGCAAAGTTATTACAAAATGTAAAAAACACTCAAAAGCCCACTAGAATGAGTCAACAGACCCAATAAACACTGATCCCAGTAGGGAAAGTGCTCACAACCCAGCAAAGTATACCAACCAGCAGCCAAAGGGTTAAGTTACAACAGACACTTGCTCCAAACACCCAACAGACATACAGATAAACTAACTGAGTGCATGAGTATGTAATAAAAACTCTAAGGAGACCCCTGTGCGGAGGGGAAGCATGGGACATGTGGACCACAGCACTCAAAGGGTTGCTCACGTTTTTAGCTGGTCTTCGGTTTTCAGATTACCATATATCAAGAAGACGCCTCAGTGGGCAACTCCTGGGAAAAGAACTTGCAGCCAAGATTTCCCCCAGGGCTTAGGTCCACAAAAGCACCTGGTACACTCAGCTATCCACATTTGGGTAATCAGAATTGTCAGTGATCGTAATCCGCCTAATGGTGGTATCCCATATATAACAGAAAAATAATAAAGAAGCTAAAACTATAGCAGAACTGTTCTTTTGCCTTGTGTCTTGACCAAGGGACAAATCTTACTGGGTGGGGATTGGCTAGCTGCAAGTTAAGGAGAGGAGGTAGGCTCCACCCAGCAGTCACTTCTCAGAATTTCTCCTGCCTACTTAAAGGGGCTGATCGCCTACCCAAAGTTGCCAGTAACCTGTATTGGATGACATAGAAAAATAAATTATCTAGCACAAATCCTAGCTCTCGAACCTTTATGGTTTGAGAGATATTCATATCTAAAGTTCTGCCTCTCCTTATGTCAACTGTAAAGCTGACAGAAGGAGATCCATGTCAGCCGACACGAGGTGGCTCATCAGCAGAGCCGCAATAGCGATACTGGAAAATAACTACTTCATTGCAATGGTCTACAAAGTGTGCTTGCAAACCAGGCATACTTTGTAGAGCATTCCAATGAAGTAATTATTTTCCAATATTGCTGTTTTGGCTCTGCTGCAGAGCTGCTGGCTGGTCCCAGGACCGGGATCTCTTACTGTCAGCAGAGCAAATATCTCTCAAACTGTAGAGGTTTGAGAGATGGGATTTGTGCTACATAATTTCCTGTTTTTTAATCTACAAAACCAGAAAAAATAATTATGGGACATTAGTGTCTCTTTAACTGTCTACGGGAAACTTTCATTTGTTTTTTTATTTTTGAATTGGTTCTTACATTTGCTTGGTGTTGTTATGGTCTTAATGGTTTTTGCTCTCCTGAATGTGATTTTAGGTTTGTTTGGTAGATCTTTCCTAAGAGGATCATTAGTAAGAATAATTCAGTGGTTGTTGGGAATGTTCTTAATATCTGCATGAGCACAATTGTATTGAGTAATGAATAATAAATTGTAGTTTTCTTTATCGTTCTGTAACCTTTTTCTCCCTTGTTGCTCAAACATACACCTTCTATCAATTTTCCTGGCTGCAGATTGGAATCATATACATGGCCTTCTGGATATTTTTTGTCAGCAAATCTGTAGATCAGAGTGTTAAGCTGTTCCACTAATTCACTGTAGTTTCAACAAATTTTCCTAAACTGGCTATATGGAATATTCTCTCGCCAGCTTCTGTAGTGACCGCTCTTAAAATGAATTGGTGTCCACTTGTTTAAAGAAGGTCTTAGTGATAATGTTCTGTCCTACTTTGCCTTTCAATAGTACATCCAGGAATTCAATATTGTTGTCTTTATCTCCCTTATTCATACTGAATTTTATATCTACATGATTGGCATTTATATACTCAAAAAATGTTAATAATTGAGCTGCGTCTCCTGTCCATATAATCAATATATTATCAATGTTCCTTTCAGTTCAGTAGTCAGATTTCAGTTGTTCTAAGAAGAAAATTAACAATGGATTGTTTGCTATATTTGCATGGAACTTATTTTAGAGGGAAAACATACACAACAGTGGTGTTTGCCTTCGGTAAACAGATGTGCTGACTGCTGAAACTCATGTAGGATACAGTGCACTAGATTTAGAGACATCTACCCAAAGACAAAGGTTGAGCAATTCTGGGGACCAATAAGAATTCATATTGATATAAATGGGGATTTTAAGTTCACAGGGGAGATGCAGTAAAAGAGGATTTTAGTCTTACCTGTTAAATCCTTTTCTCTTAGTCCATACAGGTTACTGGTATCTTTGGGTCGGCGATCCACTTTTAATTAAAGGCAGGAACAATTCTAAAATTGTATGCAGGGGGTGGAGCCTACCTTCCCTCCTTGGCTGCAGCTAGCCAACCAGCTCCAGAAAGATTTGAGACACTAACTCTTAACTAGAAAGTAGAAGACTCCTGTGAGCATGACCCCTAAGGACCCCCACGGTCTGCCACAGGAGAGCCAAGCATGGTCCCTTGACAGGGTGGGAGACAAGTAACCTGTATGGACTAAGTGAAAAGGATTTAACAGGTAAGACTAAAATCGTCTTTTCTCTTTTGTCCAATACAGGTTACTGGTAACTTTGGGATGTCCAACCATTGAGTTTCCCAGAGGCGGGAAGTAAGGCAAGGACCAAGCGCAAGGCCCCAAAGTCACCAGAGCAGATATGAACCATCAGATCAGAGATAGCCCAACAAACGAATGAAGTGTCAACGGACACTGAACAGGGGTAACAACATACCAACTGTTACACAGCACACTGAACTAGAGCCAACAGGGCTCAAAAATGAAGGAAGCACCAAGAACCGAAGAAGATCCTAGACAGGCAAGACTGCTTCCAGGATTTTCCTACCAAAGCTGGCGTCAGCCGATGCCAGCACATCAACACGGTAGTGCTTCAAAAAGGTGTGCACAGATGACCAAGTGGCAGCCTCGCACAACTGATCAGCAAAGGCCTGATTCTTGTAAGCCCAAAAAGCCCAAATAGATCTTGTAGAATGAGCCGTGACCCGAAAGGGAACAGGCTTCTTCCTCAGCTCGTAAGCCTTACGAATAGTGGACTTGATCCGAGAAGCAATAGTCACTTTGGATGCGGGTCTTCCTGCCCTGGGACCCTCAGGAATGATGAACAACGCATCAGACTGCCTGATAGTCTCAGTGCGGTGTACATTAAACTTGAGACAACGCACCACATCCAATAAGTGGAGATCCCTCTCCTTGTCAGAGGTGGGGTCAGGGCAGAAAGAAGGCACCACAATCTCTTGATTGATGTGGAACTCCGAAACCACCTTCGGAAGAAACTCCTGAGAAGTGTGAAGCACCACCTTGTCCTTGTGAAACACCAAAAAAGGTGGTTTACTGGAGAGAGCATGTAACTCTGTGACACGGCGAACGGACACGATCGCCAGGAGAAAGGCCATTTTCCACGTCAACAGGCGTAGAGGAATAGTAGCCAAGGACTCAAATGGAGGGAGCTGAAGAAGGCCCAAAACCAAGTTAAGATCCCATGGAGGAGCGGGATTCTTGAAGGTAGGACGAGTATGAGCAACACCCTGGAAGAAAACCCTGACATTAGGAAGGATGTCAATGCGTCTCTGAAAGAAAACAGAGAGAGCAGAAGTCTGAACCTTAAGGGAACTCAAACTGAGGCTCTTATCCACAGCGTCCTGCAAAAAGGCCAGAACTGTAGACAGATCAAATTCCTGAGACAGGTTCTTGTCAGTACATCAAGACAGAAAGGTTGACCAGACACAGTGGTAGATCTTGGAAGAAACAGGTTTGCGAGCATAGTAGTCAGCACACCAGAAGAAAAACCTTTCTTCTTCAATATTGAGGATTCAATGTCCAAGCCGTCAAAGCTAGACAATGAACATCGTCCTTCCACAGGTAACCCTGTAGAAGAAGATCCGGATGGCAAGGGATCCTACCCAATGTTACCAGTAACCTGTATTGGACAGCAGAGAAAGTGTAATAAAGCTGTAATAAAGGCTAAAACAGAGATAACTTCTCCAGTGATAAACTCTCCAGTTCCTTTTTTATTCTATGGTGCCTATGCACTAAGATCCCTAAAGTCTGAGAGATGTTAGTGTATTGGCTCTGTAGAATAACATAGGAACTGGAGTAGTGATATCACTGGAGAGGCCATCTCCTCTTTATCACATTCCTGTCACACCTTAGTGCATCTTTCCCCATGAATGTGAATGGTAGAAAGTTTGCCAATATATTGCTTCACAATGGCTTAGTGATCTTTCTAGAATTCAAGGGGTTAAAATACCCATTTAAAGTCATAGTAACTGAATGTGAAAACAACATTGATATATAGTATATCAGGGATTATGCCACTGAGCACAAATGTAGAGAAAATAGGAGAGAGTGTCTAGAATATACATATGTAATAAAACAAATTAAAGGGTTAGTAATGTCTTGTTTCAATAAAAAGCAATATTGTAGATATTCAAAAAAATAAATTAACTCATGTAAGTCCTGTCTCTCAAACCTTTATAGTTTGAGAGATATACGATGATAAAGTTCCCTCCTCCCTCCCCTTTCACAGATGTCAGCCTCTAGGTGACAGAAAGAGATCCTGGTCCCGGGACAGGTCGGAGGCTTTTCAGCAGTGTGGCACACTTTGTAGACCGTTCCAATTAAGTATTTCTGTTTAGATAGCTCTATTTCGGCTTTGCTGAAGAGCCACCATTGACTCAAATCTCCTTCTGTCAGCTTTACAGTCTGTGAAAGGGGAGGGAGGGGGGAACTTTATCATTGTATATCTCTCAAAATATAAAGGTTTGAGAGAAGGGACTTGCATGAGTTAATTTATTTTTTGAATATCTACAATATTGTTTTTTATTGAAACAAGACATTGCTAACTCTTTAAGCACAAAAATGTAAGTTTAACATAAAAATATAATAATACATGAATATATCTGAACAGTGGATATATTAGTCAACTCAATACTATACTATACTATAAATAGAGATATGAAATATAAAAAATGGAATATAAATAAACTGATATATATATCAGGGTTTATCCTGCTGAGTAAAACAAGGACATGTCTGCTTCTGGAATATGCTTCATTCAGAAGTTATTGTAACCCAGTTATGTAGTTTTTTAGATATGTTACTTCTGTGGCCTGATTTATTACAGAGACACACTTCTCCTTATTGGGAGACTTTAACTCAAGGATGGGCAACATAAGACCCAATGCATTGCGTCACCCTCTGGCACTCAAAGGGTTAATAAACCATTAGCAACAGGGTCAAATTTATATCACAGGTGCTCCTAGGCAAGGAATTCTATATGCCCTTAGCTCCACCCATAGCCACACCCTCATTACTCACATGGCCCTGCCCCCAACCCACCCCACTTTTTCCTAGCACTGAAAATACCTTTGGCCTATGACAAGCGAGGACAAAAAAAATGCTTTAACCCCATGCTTTGGAGATCTCTCTAGCATCCAAGAGGGAAAATAATATCCTGTAAAAGGGAATAAAACTGGTGCAGGGACATGCCCACAATTCTGACTGTGGGGGTAGCCAGAACATTTGAGGCAGCCCTCAAAAGTTTGGTGCTCTAGACAGTTGCCTACTCTGCCTATTGGAAAATCTGGCCTGATTAGCACAGATAGGAAAGTAATTTATTTTGCACCATCAACATCTTAAAGGGATAGTAATGTCTGCCATAAAGTAGATCTCTGAGTCTTCTCTATTGGAAATCTATCATATTGCGCTATGTTTAATCACCTACTTTTATGTAGTTCCAAAGATATTACATGTAAAAAGATCCCCCTCCCGCCCCTTCTGGCCTCGTCGTGCTTCCTCTAGCTGTGGTCGGGATGGAGAGCGGCGAGGGACAAACTTCAGTAAGCAAATGAAAATCCTGTCCTCCTTTGTCAAGTTGAGCAAGGTTTACCTTATACTTACTGACTGAAGATTGTCCCTCGCTGCATCCATCCGGTCCCGGGACCAGATTACAGCTCTAAGGGGAGGTGGCCAGAAGGGGCGGGAGGGAGATTTTTTTTTCATGTATTATCCTTGGAACTACAGAAAAGTGAATGATTAAACATAGCTCAATGTGTTAGTTTTACAATAGAGAAGACCTGGCGATCTACTTTATGGCAGACATTACTATACCTTTAACAGACCATACTGAGGCAATTTTTAGGCAAACCAATTGCACCATTGAAGACAAATAAAACTCCCCAAATTCCCATGTATTTTAGTGGAGCTTTTAACCCTTTGAGTGCAAGAGGGTTATCCAATGCATTGCAAAGCAATGCACTGGATACTCTTCTGGCACTCAAAGGGTTAAACCAGGGCTCAAAATTTCCACTCGCCTACTCGCATTTTGCGAGTAGATATTTAGTGAGGGCGGAAACTGAAGCCCTGTATTCAGTATGAATATAACCTTTCCCTGTAATGTAAAAAAGCACAATTGGGCGCCCTCTTTCTCTTTCTTTTTTTCCTTTCCCTGTAATCTCGTGGTGCTAGTGTCCTCCCTCCTCCACTCTGCAATTTGGCGACATGACAATCTCGCAACGGGCCAGCGGCAATATGACAAGTTCCATCCTCCCGCATCATCACGCGCCCCTGCGGGCCGTGATGACATAACGACAGAGAAGAGGAAGAGGGCAGAGGCACCGGAAGAGCAGCGCTTGCTGCCAGCAGACTGATCGTTACTGTCTGGAAGCAAGCGCTTCTCTTCCGGTGCCTCTGCCCTCTTCCTCTTCTCTGTCTGTATGTTATCACGGCCCACAGGGGCGCGTGATGATGCGGGCGGGCAGGAGGGATAAAGAGAGGTGCAAGGGGGGAGAAAGAAGGACAAGGGAGGAGAAAGAGACACATGGGGGAGAAAGAAGTACAAGAGAGGAGAAAGAGACACATGGGGGAGAAAGTACATGGGGAGAAAGCGAGAGACACATGGGGGAGAAAGCAAGAGACACATGATGGAGAAAGTACATGGGGAGAAAGGGAGATACAAGGGGGAGAAAGAACATGGGGGAGAAAGAGAGGCACAAGGGGGAGAAAGAGAGGCACAAGGGGGAGAAAAAGAGGCACAAGGGGGAGAAAGAAGCACAAGGGGGAGAAAGAAGAAGTACATGGGGGAGAAAGAAGAGCCACATGGGGGAGAAAGAAGAGCCACATGGGGGAGAAAGAAGTACATGGGGGGAGAAAGAGGCACAAAGGGGAGACAGAAGTACAAGGGGGAGAAAGAGAGGCGCAAGGGGGAGAAAGAAGAAGTACATGGGGGAGAAAGAGAGGCGCAAGGGGGAGAAAGAAGTACATATGGGGGAGAAAGCGAGAGACACATGGTGGAGAAAGTACATGGGGAGAAAGGGAGATACAAGGGGGAAAAAGCACAAGGGGGAGAAAGAGAGGCACAAGGGGGAGAAAGAAGTACATATGGGGGAGAAAGAGGCGCAAGGGGGAGAAAGAAGTACACATGGGGGAGAAAGCGAGAGACACATGGTGGAGAAAGTACATGGGGAGAAAGGGAGATACAAGGGGGAAAAAGTACATGGGGGAGAAAGAGAGGCACAAGGGGGAGAAAGAGGCACAAGGGGGAGAAAGAGGGGCACAAGGGGGAGAAAGAAGAAGTACATGGGGGAGAAAGAAGAGGCACATGGGGGAGAAAGAAGAGGCACATGGGGGAGAAAGAAGTACATGGGGGGAGAAAGAGGCACAAAGGGGAGACAGAAGTACAAGGGGGAGAAAGAAGTACATATGGGGAGAAAGAGGCGCAAGGGGGAGAAAGAAGTACATATGGGGGAGAAAGAGAGGCGCAAGGGGGAGAAAGAATAACCTGATATGGGTGGAGTTAAAGGCGGGGACATGGGTGGAGTTAAAGGCTGGGCTATGAGTGGAAACTGGTGGCGAGTAACTTTTCAGGCCTGGCTAGTAGCTCAGGACTTGAAATTTTGAGCCCTGGTTAAACCACTGAATGCTAGCAAGAGCCTTAACATTCAAGGGGTTAAAAGTCACATTTAATCATTGGAATTTTTATTTCTCCCCCGTGATGCTGTTGGTTTGCCTCAGAATTGCTCCAAGTCTTCTACAACATTAATATGAAACCCTCAGCCCCAAACCTTCCTAGTCCCACCCACAGTGCAGAACAATGAAAGAAGAAGATCAGATTTTGAAATTGAGCACACCAGCTTTCGACTGGTAGAGAGTCCAAATGGCAAAAAATATATAAATATTTCTGACTGCTGTCTGAAAGATTTCTACTCAGGGAAATCCTGTTAACTCCTCGAGGACCAGAGGCGTGTGCAAAGTTTTGTAAACCAATGTGATGCACGGTCCTCTCGTCATCAAGCGGTTAAGCAAATGAAGAGCCACCTAGTTCCTATTGGTATTACTTTCCATGGCTTTGGTAAATAGGTTCCATGAAAATAGATTTAAAATAAAATAAATTAATTTCCTATTTTATTCCCCTCTGGAGATATTTTCTCATCAGACGATTACTGGTATTGTCAGTAAATAGAAAGAGAGGCAGAAAAATGCCAGGAGCTTATATACCCAAATTTTATTTTGGCTCATACTTTTTTGGAGCGTTTTACAGTAAATAAACCTTTGTTTATGCCCCCTTCACTTTCTCTTAAAACTCCAGGTTTGCTCCTAAAAATAGGGTCTCACTCCATAATTCCTTCAATTTTTGTCCATCGCTGAAATAGAAGTTGTTTCAAAAAATTAATCTGACAATGGCCCCCATTTATTCATCACAGAGCTTGCTCTACTTCTCATCATGATGTTCTGGTCACTGACTCAGCAGCTCAGAATTCCCTTACCGGCAACTAATTACAGTATCGCTACTAAGAGTGCATTGGCTTCTATAATAATGAACACCTAGAAGGGCAAAATAAAGGCAGAAAGTTCCAGTTCCCACAAGGTCTTGAGAACAACTCCCTCATTCTCTACAATGGGATTTTGCATCCGGGTGAGACACATATAAAGGTTAGTTAACCCCTTGAGCGGGGAACGCAACGCATTGCTGCAGCACACCTCTCTGGTCTTCAAAGGGTTAAACAAGCTCAAGATTGAAAAAAGCACCTGCATCTCATTAAGGTGCAATTTGCCCCTTAATAGCAGCCTGTATGTGACAAGTATGACATGTGAAATTATAGTGTCATTAGGAAACCTGCACTGAACCTATATGAGAAATCTGTCTTCAACACTGATGTTGAAGGAGTAAAGAGGTATGTAATC
This sequence comes from Rhinophrynus dorsalis, assembly GCA_037306005.1. Lineage (NCBI taxonomy): Eukaryota > Metazoa > Chordata > Amphibia > Anura > Rhinophrynidae > Rhinophrynus > Rhinophrynus dorsalis. Next base: position 81,916,195 of record CM074728.1, read on the forward strand.
TAGGCAAAGTGCAGCATCCTTTGTGATAAGAGGAGTAAAGGGCGACTTCCTACATCACCTCCTCATAAGGATCTGGTTTCACAAGCAAGCTTCAAGATTTATTATAGAAACAGACACTGAAGGCAGATGAAAGCCCTTTGACCTCATTTTGTCTGCACTTTAGCCACCAGCATTTTTATCCTGGGAACCTCTCCAGGACCTTGGCTTTCTTTACTATATATGCCTGGGGTAGGGAAGCTTTTGTTCTCCAGCTGTTGGTGATGATGTGAGATATAATCTCTAATAGGTGTAGAGCTGAAGGCTCCTTACCTTTCTTTTACTCCATTAGATCAGGAGTGGGCAAATGTTTTGGTCCGAGTTTTAATTTGTATGGAGGGGAGTAGAGTGATCACCTTATGTGTTAGCGCACATATGTACATGCACACACTGGACTGGATTTTTTTCATGTTTAGAGGGAGAACTTACACTTAACCCTTTCAGTGCTGGAGATGTATCCAAAGCATTGTGTTGCAGTGCATGGGATACGTCCCGGCACTCAGATCTTTAATAGGCAACTGCTTAACTTAGAGCCGAAGCCAGTGAGGTCCCCCGCATCCGTACAGTGGTGTAACTATAGGGGTCGCACCCGCGACCGGGTCCGTTACTCCAGGGGCCCAGCCTGCTCTGAGACTCCTCTGCGACTCCTCCGCCTGGTGCCTGCAATCTCCCTCTGGCGCTCTAGTAATGCAGAGCGCTGGGAGATGACATCATCTTCCAGCGCACTGCATTACAGAAGAGGACCGCGTGGGAGCTCAATGTCTCCTGCCACTCCACTGGACCACCAGGGATTGGGAGGTAGGAGATGGGGGCACTGTGGAGGGCCCGGGGACCAATGTGGTCGGGGGGGTGCCCAATGTGGTTGGGGCAGGGCCCATAGCACTTCTTGCACCAGGGCCCGCAGGGTTCTAGTTACACCTCTGCTTCTGTATCCATCTGGTCGCTTCACTAGTGCCTAGTTGTGACCTCAACAGAATCAGAGACATGAATGGACTTTAGCACATCACACGGACCCCATCAATGTCCAAATGGGGCACTGAAAAACACAGAAGCCAGAGCGGGATGATTGGGACACCGCCAGCTTCAATTGTTTCTTTATGAAAGACCTGCAGGCTTGGTCAGTGGTCCAGGTCAAGCCTGTGGGACAAATATAGATGCAAGAGAGGTTTCTAATGCATTGCTTCATAATAGCTACTTAGCCAAAGATCAATTCAGGAGATTTTCTCAAATGCATCATCAGAGCTATTACATTGCCGTGCACATTGGAAGTTGGACTGCTAAATAATAAGACTACTTCTCCTGCCGCAAAGGTCTAGTTCAGTGGTTCTCAACCAGGGTGTTGTGACACTTGGTGTGCCGAGGGCATCCACTTAGGGTGCCCCTTCTTTTTTTATAATTACTTGACAGAACAGGAATGCTGCATTCCAGTTGTTTATTTACTGAAATTTGTATACAACATGTTTGTTTTTGTTCTTCTGATTGAGAAACCCAAAAATAACTATATATTTTTATGTATTTGTACCATTCATTACTCCTTGACAACTGAACTATAAGATGTTAGGGGTGCCCTGAAAATTCTAGATTAATTGTTAGGGGTGCCTTGAACAAAATAAGGCTGAGAACCACTGGTCTAGTTAGAGTAACTAAATAAGCATAAAGAGAGCCTAAAACACTCCCAGAGAGTGAAATCCATGATTGGCCTAAACCTGCAAATAAAGCAGATTTTATGCCATCTTTAACCCTACTGGACCAAATCAGCAGCATGCTGTGTGTAGTAACTTTACATGCATGTGGTGAGATCAGTATAAACATATGACTAAGTTAATTAGTAGATGATTATTAGTGATTACTCTACAGATAAGCATAACAGGTGTTTATAGCAATCTGGACAGTCACAAATTCAGTACATTAGTATCTAACTGTATCGTGTTAAATATTCGATCTAAGGGGTTATTCGATTATATTTAAACTAGTTGAACAGCCCGTTACACGGGCCACAGTGCCACTGCCACCCGGTCGCGGGGCAGTCACCGCAGTAGACACTGCCCGCGTTGTGGCTGATACAGATCTGGACGCTTCTTCGGAGCGCCCAGCTCTGTATCTGCCGCGGCGAGGCCAGTCTCTACTACTGCGCATGACTACAGCACGCGCAGCAGTGTCTACTGCGCATGTCGCGGCGTTACACACTATTTAGCGAATTATTATATAGGATTTACTTACACTCAAGGCATTGTTTACTGTCGTAATAAAAACTTCTGTATATGCACGTTTATTAAATGCACACTTTTTTGTTTCAACAATTTCAAGTTTCTTTTCTTTTTCGATAAGGCAATATCATATACATTTTATTAGGTAATTGGGGTTACTCTTGTATTTGGGCATTTATTGTCATAACAGTGTTACCTTTAGAGGGTATTTCGCCCTGTGTGTGTGTGTGTGTGTGTATATTCTATTCCAAGAAGAAAGAGTACTTCACATGGGAAGAACGTGTTACATTAGACTTGACTACTGCTACATTCTACTCTCTGGTCTTCCTGCTTCTCATCTCTCTCCACTTCAATCTGTTATCAATTCAGCTGCAAGAATCCCCACATTTGCTCCCAGATACCTTCCATCTCATCTCCTCCTGAAATCCCTCAACTGGCTACCTATAAAGTATCATATTTCTTACAAGATTCTCCTCCTCTCCTGTAAGTCACTCTGTTCTTCAGCACCCTCTTACATTTCTGCCCTTATCTCCCGCTACACCCCTTCCCGTCCCCTACGGTCTTCTCAAGGGTTCTTCCTGTCCTCTCCCTACACAACTCGAGCCATCTCTCGACTACAAGCTTTCTCACTGGCTGCTCCTCGCCTCCGGAATGCCATCCTCATCACCATTCTCCAATCATCCACAATCATCACTTTCAAGCGTCTCCTCAAAAGCCACCTCATCAGGGAGGCATCTCAATAGCAATGTCCTCCTTCTGCACACTGACAGTCACAGCAGAATCCTTCTTGCACTTCTTTCACCACACCTTGTACCTGCACTTATAATCCTCATAACACTGCCTCTGTCATTATGAATTCAGCTTAGATTGTAAGCTCCTTGGGGCAGGGTCCCTTTCCTAGTGTATGATTCCCTTGCTGCACTTTCCCTCACAAATAATTTAATGATTGTACTTAACCTTAATGCTCTTAACCCAGTTCTGTATTTTTGTATTGTATTATTTCAACTTCTGTTAAGTGCTGTGTACATGTATGGCGCTATACAAATAAAGATACATACATGTGATCTACATACCTGAGAAGAGAGTCACAGATGTCCGTTGAGTTCGGGATCTTTGGGTCATATCTGTTACTGGAACAGTGAATTATCATCTTCAGGTTCTAGTAAGTACCTGCCCCGCAGGCACGTTTTTCCTCTCTCAAGGTGTTTGCACTCCCTTTTGTTTTTCTACGTCGGACATCTAATTACCTATGGAAAGATGAGCATGATAAAAGTTGTAGTCCATCAACTTCCGAAAAGCCACAGGCTGCCGATCCTATTCTAGTTTTTGATTCTTCCTTACACAACAATGCAACTTCTTAAAAGGCACAATTTCAGTCAAAAGGGGAGCAATTCTGGGGTAAAAATTGCCATTGAATTAAATGGTGCTTTTAACCCCTTAAATGTTGGTAAGGCAAGGGAGTAAATACAGGGGGTGCAGTTGTGCTGGGGCCCACAATCCAAAGGGACTCCATTTGCCCTGGTGTCCAGTAGGTTCTACTTATGCGTCTGATAAAATATTTTTGTGTTGGGGTACCCCAAAACATGTTTGTACCAGGGTCCTTCAATGACTAGTTATGCCACTATGAAGAGGTCTCCAGCACATAGCATTCAATGGGTTACAGTGGGGCTTTACCCTAGAAATAAGTAGCTGTTGATTTGTTCAACAGGACTTTCCTATGTAGATTTCCTAGCAGTTCAATTTATATATATTATTTTTAGTCATTTCTGTTATCTCTTGTAGTTTACTGCTAATTGCTTGTTTAAAATCTGATAACATCTTGTGTCCCTTATGATCCATTCGGGCATATGGAGGTGCATTGTTTGTTAGGAAGATATGTGTCCTAGAGGCAGGTTTCATTAGTGATCACTACGTATAGAAAACTTCAAGTGTAATGAAAAAAGCTTTATCGATATATACACCGGACTGTTTTATGAACGGCACCTCCCTAGGTAACACAAAAGGGGAGATGCACTAAGTGATATCAATTTTCCAGTTCCTATGTTATTCTACAGAGCCTACGTACTAAGATTTATCTAGTTTTGGAGATCATAGTGCATTGGCTCTGTCTATAGAATAACATAGGAACTGGAGAAGTGATATCACTCGAGAAGTAATATCTGCTTTATCACCTCTTATCTGCTTTATCACCCAAATCTAACAGCTAGATGGAAGACTTGACCATTTCGGTCAGTGAGGGGAAACTTTGCTTGCGAATATCTCTCAAACCATAAAGACTTATATAGTTCTTCATGTTTTTTTAATGCCTACAAAATAAAATAAAGATAAAAAGAAGTATTACTATGCCTTTAAACCCTTAAATTTCGGAGCGGAATCCAGTGCATTCTTAGTACATCATCCTTATTGTGTTTTCACTATTAAAGTTTGTCATTGTCTTCCTAATAAGCATATACTACAATATAATTTAATCATCCATGGATTAGAAGGAGCTATGCTGGATAACATAGCCAGTAGGAGATGTCATTTGGTGACAAGATTAGATAAAGAGTTGTGAACCCTTGAAACTCTGCTCAAATACAGATTTGACATATTAGGCAGCTGTACATGTCTATCAATTTCTACATCTGCACTTGCATCTTCCTGACAGTCTGTGTATGTTTTCCTGCATTCAGTATCTACTGTCTCTGCCCCAAGCTATAATTATTTTTGCTTTTGTTTCAGTAATTGTATTTCCCTTGTCACCGTACTGTCCGCAAAATACAGAATGGTGCATACAAGGGTATTTCTCTTATGCACAAACACAAAAATGGAAAAATTCTTGGGCAAACCAAACTGTGAACAAATAAGAATGTCCATTATTTAAAAAGGGCAATTACCATATTTTACTAAGTCTACTTATATTGGGGGAAAAAAGTCAGGAGCTGCATTATACACAAAACTAACCCCCACAGCTGGAACACCACCCAGAAGTATGAGGCTCATGGGAAGCCTCCATAGACCATCTTTATTGGGCATTTAACCCCCTGTGTGATGCAATGCAAGGTGTTGCATACCCCTCTGGAACTCAAATTGTTAAGCCGGACAAAAGTGATTTATGGAGACTGTGTAGCACAGGCCAACGAGAATACAGTGAGTCTTCAGTCTTGCTTTTCAGTCTCTTCTCACTGGATTGCACTGGGGGTCTAATTTCAGACCTCTGTACTGTATCCCCATTAGTGCCCCAGAGTTCATAATGCAGCAGCAGCTTCATCAGTTCCCAGGGAATCAGATCTGCACATAGGACATTATACATGTGACATACCTCTGTGGTCCCTAAGGGGTCAACCTCTTGAATGTTAGAGATGTTCCAACACAATGCTTCATGTTGCCACTTTGGCATTAGTTATATACAACTGGCTAATTCCCACGTGAGCCTGCCAGGTATTGGAGGTTGTGATGAGAAATCCAATCTCCATTATCAGCCATCTGAACAATCTGCAAAGTGGCCCATAGGCATCTTGTACCCAGCCTTGCTCTCTAGAGGTGTTAGTTGCCCATATGAACAGCCCCAGTAGGATCCTATAATATGTTGTGCAAGAGTAATGACATGAATACATACGCTTAAAGGAGAACTAACACCTCCTAATTATAACACTATGCTTACCATACTATGGTCAGAAAATCCTAACCGTCTCTATGAATGTTGTCTTGTGCCTGGGCTCAGTGTATGCGCAATCAGTCCTGGATGTCATGCCAATGGAGGAGGTCATGAAGGTTCCTAGCAGACCAAGAAACCTCAATCTCAGTTCACATCACATGGTAACCTTAACCCTTTAAGGCCAGAGAAGTTTGCAATGCATTTTCAGGTTGAAAAACTGCCAGCAACTGTCATGTCTGCCCCCATGAACATCACATCCAAAACTGCATGAAGGCATTATCTCTTGAACAAAGGTAGGGCAAAATTCATGCAGGCTATTAGTATTTTCAGGCAATTGTATATTAAGTGTATGTGTGTGGAGTGTCTTATTAGAACATGTCACATCTCCTTTAATAGGTTAAGATTATGCATATAAAGTTTAAAGGGGCAGTTACAGCGAACACCTAGCATCCCCTTAGATTCTAGAGATTTCTCCAAAGCATTGCCAAGTAGTACCTTGGAGATGAGTCTAGCTTCTGGGAGGTTTAACCCTTTGAGTGCCAGAGAGGTGTGTCAAAGGGTTAAGGAAGGCCAATGCTAATAAAGATACTTTTATATGAAAGACCATTCTGTAACATTCACACACACACATCCTATATATTAACTCGTTAGGATGTTTGTCATGATGCAGTCATGCACAGTAGAGACTGCCCACGTTTGGGCAGTCTCTACTGAGCCTGATTTCATCGCCTGAGTGAGGTGATGCAAGACTGCATCGCGTGGAGCAGTGAGGTAGCGTAGCGGCCTCTTAACCCTTTGAGTGCCAGAGGGTAACGCAACGCATTGCAAAGCAATGCGTTGTGTACCCCTATGGCACTCAAAGGGTTAACAGTACTTGGACCTTGGCCCGTGTACATGGCTTTTACACTAGTAAATATATATGTAAATGTTCCCATTCCTTGAAAGATAAAGTTTTAACAATTAGGTCACTATTACTCAATAAGAATATCACAGCCTATATATAATCATTGTACTTCCTTGTGACATTGTGACAATCACTTCATATACTTCTGCTCCAGGCACCAAATGTGTGAGAAAGTTTAAGAATGCGGAGGAAAGTGATAGGCATGGGAAGAAACTAAAATAGTGCAAGAGAAAGGTGGTGAAAAATAGTGAGCTGGGGTGAGGGAGTGGTGGGAAACAGAAAATAAGGGAAAAGAAAGTGAGCTGGGGAGGGACAGTGTGGGAGAAAAAGTGGAAAAGAGAGAGACTGGGAGAAAGAAAATGAGCTGGGGAGGGACAGTGGTGGTAGAGTGAGAGGGAGAAAGACAGAGCAACATGGAAATGAAATGAGCATACCTGGGAACTCTCCGGATTTGCCCCGGAGACTCCGGTTCTGACAGAGCTTTACCGGGTCTCCGGGGCAGAGGCAGATTCCTCCGGATGTGGAGAGTTTCTATTGAAACTCTGCCACATCTGCTTTTTCTCCTGTTGTGCCTCCATCCCCAGCCTTCTGTGTGACACCTTTAACCCTCTGAGTACCAGAGTGGTAGCCCTCAACTGAAAGTTCCCAGGTATGGAAATGAGCTGGGAAGGGACAGTGGTGGGAGAGTGAGAGAGACATAGAGATAGAGAGCAACATGGAAATGAAATGAGCTGGGAAGGGACAGTGGTGGGAGAGGGAGAGGGAGAGAGACATAGAGATAGAGAGCAACATGGAAATGAAATGAGCTGGGAAGGGACAGTGGTGGGAGAGGGAGAGAGACATAGAGAGCAACATGGAAATGAAATGAGCTGGGAATGGACAGTGGTGGGAGAGAGACATAGAGATAGGGAGCAACATGGAAATGTAATGAGCTGGGAAGGCAAAATGAGTGGGGAGAGACACTGGAGGAAAAGGATTTAGGGATTTTTTTTATATCAGTTCCCTATTCTGCTGTAGGTTTTTCCAAGATCTAATCCACTTTTCACTTTGTGCACATGGCCCAAAGTGAGTTGGGGTGGAAGAAGGTTGAAAGAGAGAGAGTGCAAAAAATGAGAAGAGGAAATAAAAGAGAATAAAAACAAGAGACATGGAGAGGGACACAAGCTAAAGAAGGAGACTGGCACAGACAGGCATAGTTTAATGGGTAAATAAAGCTATGTAGGCGCTATGTATCAAGGGCATCCTAGATGTTCTTAACTCCACCCATGACATCACCCCCAGTCATATCATCATCCCAGCCATTTCCACTGTCGCCTAGCAGGAAAATATTCTTTGCCAGCAACAGTGGTTCTCAACCAGGGTGCTGTGGTAAACAGCTAGGATGCCACTTTCTTTATATGATGAATGACAGAAATGTTAATGCTGAGCTTCAAATATCTTTTTTATATAGTTTGCTAAGCATAATATCCTTATTTTCATCAATATGATTGTGAGACGTAAATAATATATTTATGCACATATACCCTTCATTAAACCCTTGGCAAATTACCTATAATCTGTAAGGGGTGCCCTGAAAATTACAGACTCTGTGTTAGGAGAGCCTTGAAAAATGATAATCATTAGCCTGTAACATAAAACCACACAACAGTTATTAACCCATTGGATGCCAGATACATCTCCGACACATTGCTTCACAATGTGGTGACTCTCCAGCATCCAGTTGGTTAAATAATATGTGCACTGGTTTAATGGAACATAAATTAGAAGCTGGAGTCTATTGTAGGGTCCCCGGGATTACACTGGACACACACCCTTTACTCAGAATGTATGAGTGGCCAACACAGACAAGGAACCCATTAAAAAATTGGTACTCTAGACCAGGAGTGATCAAACTGTTAATATTGGACCCCCTCATTAACGGTTCCCTTCCTCCTGTATATATGCACTTATATGTACCATTCACTGACTTTTTAGGGCAATCTGAGGGATCTAATAGATTGTAGGTCCCCCACCTAGTCCTTTGGGGCAGCCCCATGGTTTGGTTGTTCCCACTCTACTAGGGTTGCCACCTTTTCTTCAAAAAAAATTCTGGCCATGGCATTCCCTCCATAGATTTTACATTGGACAGAAGCCAATTTTTTACTGGCCTGCCGGTAAAATACTGGCTGGGTGGCAACGCTACAACCTAGGCAGTTTCCTACCTTGCCTACTGTGAAATCCAGCACTAAGGAAAAAGAGTGTGGAGTGAAAAGCAAAAGAGTTTGGTGGGAGAAAGAGTTCTAGGAAAGAGGGTTAAGTGGTGTGTGTTGGTGTGTGTTTGTGTGTGTGAGAGTATGTGTGTGTTAGTAGAGAGATGTGGGAGTAAGAGAGACATGGGAAGAAAATGAAACACTGTGAGTGACTGATTGACAGGCACAAGCAAAGTATCTGCATGTCTGTACTAGAAAAGGAAGAAGAAAGGAAAGGTTTTTGTACTTAGTCTGCTGATAAAATCATGGAGACCTGCAGGCCTCACACAGCCCTCTCAACACACAGCTCCTGTTTCCTGCTCCTGTTAGTGCGGGGGTGGGTAAACTATAGCCCCCAGCTGTTTTTGGACTACAACTCCCACAGGGCCCTGCTTGTAAGAGCTTACATTCTAGAGCATAGAAGGAAAAGCAGTGAATGTCCAGTTGTTACACATTACAACCCCCCCCCCCATTTTAGTGTTTTTTGTATTATTATTCTGGTTTCCTCTAATCTCCACAACTCCCTGAACAGGATATTCCTCATAAAGGGCAACAACTCAGTCACTGATTGTTAGGTAGCGTTTGTATTGGGATGATGTGCAGTATGATTCAGTGGCATGGCCAGGGTTGGGTTTTGTATTTGTGTGTGTATTTGTGTGTGTGTGTGTGTGTGTGGGGGGATTGATGTTTACCTGGGAGAGCACAAATAATACCCAGACTATACTTTTTAAAAGCAAGGGCAAACTGAGATGGGGCTTCCAGAGGCTCAGAAACCCCGCTGTAGTCTTTTACTCAGTACAAGGCGTTAGCATCCTGATAATGTGAAATTCTTGCAGTTGTTGAGCCAATGTATATACCTGGGTTGGGGATCGTCATGTGGCCCTTCTCCAGCTGTTGTTGGACAACAAATCCCATCATCTTCAGCTGACCTTTGCAGGACGGCTTAAGGTTGTTTAACATTTTTGTCTATGTTCAAGTAGCTGTACTGACTTGCAGATGCAGAATCACACACATTTACACACACACACACACATACACACACACACACAACAATATGCACAAATACCAATACAGCCACACACCAAGATGCAAACACTGACACAAACACACACACACATACAAACACCAGTACATACACTTACACACGCTAACGCTTACACACACTTACACACACACCAACACACACATAAATATCTACACACACACAATATACACAATAACCAATACAACTATAAACCAAATGCAAACACAGACACATACACACACACACATACAAACACCAGTATACACACACATATACACAACATTTCATATAGCCAAAGAGGGACATGTGTTTTAGGTGTCATTGTTGGGGGTGTGACTGGTGGGAGGGATATTATGATAATTTTTAGATTATTTCATGACCTATTGATATCATTTTATGTAACAGAATAATTTATTTAGAGCTAGACCAAAGTATTTTAGTCACACGGACTCATTTATAAACACACAAACTGACGTTTAAACAAACATTAATGTGACTTTTATTGCTGTGGAGCAATGTGATACACTTATATACACACACCACTCAATCTGATCTCCTAGACAGAGGGACACCAGGGTGGGAAAGAGGGATTTTGGAGTCAAAGTAGGACTGTCCCTCCTACAGAGAGACACTTGGGAGGTATTTACACTCATATATCTACACACATACACAGTTTATTTTTTTGGAAACCCCTCTCTGGAAATCTTGGATTTGCCACTGAAAAATGTACATTCAGAAAAACAAAATTATGAATAACTGGGTGGACAGGCTTGTGTATAAACTGAGTGGCTAATGGCCCACCAAGGCCAGATTATAGCAATGAAATTGTACTGATTTGTTGTAAAGCGACATTTTTCAGGATATGGTGAACTCTTGTATTTTGTAAATTCTCATGAACAGGGTCTTCTCATCTGTCATGTCTCACTGTTTTTGGAAGATGCAACCCATGCTATGTGGCCATGTAAAACTACACAATAGCATGTGTTGTGCCTTGTGAGTCTGTATGTATATATTAGTCCATACAGGTGCACCAACCTCTTGCTCCTCTGATCTTAGCCCATATTCCATTAAAGGGATAGTAATGTTTCATAATAAAAGCAGCTCTAATTAATCATCATAGTATTTGGACCTTGGAGAGTGTTATTTCAATTCTGTCAGAGCTGTAGTTCAAGAGTAATTCAATGACAAAGTATCCCCCTCCAGCCCGTTTTACTGATGTAACACTGCTCAGCCAGAGCAGAAGGGAGGTACCCAGGTAGACTGCAGAGAGGGACAATCTTCAATTAAGATAAGGGAAAAACCTGAAAAGCTAGTCAAGGGGGGCAGGGCTTTCATTGTACTCATAGGAAGAAGATTGTCCCCTTCTGTTATCTGTCTGGTCTATGGACTGGATTCCACATCTGAGAAGAGATGGCTTACACTAGGTAAAAGGGACGGGAGGGAAAACTTTGCTTGTGAATATCTCTTAAACCATAAAGGTTTGAGAGATAAGACTTATATCGTTCGTCATGTTTTTTTAATGCCTACAAAATAAAATAAAGATAAAACAAAGTATTACTATCCCTTTAAGCCCACCCCAGAAGCAGGTGCATAGGGTGTAAATAGAGTTCCCTTTGCTCTCAGTTCTGGAAGCAGGTCTGTAATTTCCACTAATTTCCACATACTTCCATACTGTCCTCACCTTGGTGCATGGGGTCTTACACACTGCCCTGTAGGGGAGGAATAACAATTCTCAAAATTCCCACTGATTTAAATGGGGTTTTCAATCCCTTGAATGCTAGGTCTACAACAAACACCGATCTACACCTTGTACGTCTAGCGCTAACACTCTCCCAGGCCCTCATGCTCTCCAGACTAGACTACTGTAACATTTTACTCTATAATCTTCCTGTCTCTAGTCTTCCTCTTCCTCAGTACTGCTGCTACCAGCATCACGACCCTGGCTAAAAGATACCTTCCCTCTCCTCATGAATTCCCTGTCCTGGCTAAAGATATAGTCCTATTTCTTACAAAATTCTTCCCCCTCCTTTATACCTTTGAGTGCCAGAGCGGTACCTCTCTGGAACTCAAGGGGTTAATTGCATTTCTTCTTATTATTATTATTCTTCTTCTTCTGCACCCTCTTACGTGTCTGCCTTATCTCTCACTACACCTTTTCCTGACACCTGCTCAACACCTCTTTCTTTCCACTCCTCACACAACTAGAGTCATCTCTCAGCTACAAGACTTTCAATTTGCTGCCCCCACCTTTGGAATAGTCTCCCTACAAACCATTCATCAGGCCACCACACTCACCACTTTCAAGCACACCTGCTCAGGGAGGCCTCTCAGTAACATTCTCTTCATGTGCACTTGCAATTACATCAAAATAACACTACACTTAACCTGCAACCACCCAGCATTTACAATAATCCTGCTAATGTCTCTGTATGTGTCATAATTACAAATTCAATTGTAAGCTCTTAGGGTCAGGGTTTCCTCACTAATGTATGATTCACTTGGTTGAATTTATTCTCCTATAACAATGCAGTGTTTGCACTTTAGTCTAATATACTTAGCGGTTATGCACTAAGGAGTGATAAAGAAGTGATAAAGTGGAGAGGACTTCTGCAGTGATATCAGTTCTCCAGTTCCTAAGTTATTGCATGGAGTCAATGCACTAAGATTTCTCCAACTCTGGAGATCTTAGTGTATAGGCTCTATAGAATACCATAGGGACTGGAGAACTGATATCTCTAGAGAAGTCATCTCTGCTTTGTCAACTGTTTGTCACACCTTAGTGCATAACGCCCATAGTCACTGTCATACCTTGTATTGTTGTACTGCGTTATCAGAGTACAAGGGGTTAAATAGTAGCCAATAACGGAGTATAAAACCAGCACAACTGAATAGAAGGATCCGGGCGGCACAAATCCTATGCAAATAGGTGTTCATAAAAGGTGTACTTTATTCCAATATTAAAAAACAACAAATATGGCAAACAGACATAAAGACAAGACCGATATAGTCTAATGCGTTTCGCGCATAATATTGTGCTTACTCATAGACAGCACATCTTAAGCATGCCTCAAAATTTAGAGCACTAGGCAATTGTCTGCTTTGTCTGTTGGGAAATCTGGCACTGTGAATAACACATTGTTTCACCTGCACTGACTGAATGTGCTATGAATATGTTGCAGTAACATAAGATTCATATGGGCCATTAAACAAAGAAAAAGAGAAAATGGAGGTGCTCGTAGGGTTAAACCTTCTTGGACTTTTGGATTGTATATAGTAACATTTTTCACTCACATTTATGTGTGGCCACAGAAGAGTTGTTTGTGGCAAATGGGCTTGTGGGAGATATTTAGTGCCCACCACACAGATCTTTAACGCTTCAGCTGCTCCCTAAGAATCAACCTTCAAAAGAAGGAAGCAAGACACAGAGAAACCGAACCACAATATGAGATGGGGCGCTTTTCTTACACACATATATTTAAATAAAAACAAAAAACTGGATGCACTGATCCTTTCCTCAGGGTGTCAGACTCTGTAGTGGGTCAACTGCCCATGGGATAAGATAGATAAGAAGAATCCCATGGGAGGTCATCCCACTATAGAGTCTGACACCCTGAGGAAAGGACCAGTGCATCCACAAACACGTTGGTGTTTTTTTGTTTTTACTTAAATAAAATAATGACAGCTTTTAGTTACTCAGCCTACATCGTGGATTTATTTGTTCATCGCCGGTGAATCTTTGGAGCAAAGGCTGGGATAACCTGAGCAGAGGCAGGTGTAAATCCTCTGTCGCTACAGACAGGTTATTACACAGATAACCGGTATACCACTAAGTGTGAGCACAATTTATACATATATTGTGAAGAATTTCTACATATATATATATATATATATATATATATATATATATATATATATAAGAAAATTGCCCCCATCGCATACCGTGGTTCTGTTTTTCTATATGGACCATTAGGATTTTCTTGATATAGTAATGTAAGTGGGGGGTTGTTATTATTAGGTAGGGGCTAGTCCTGTTTTATCAGTTTGAATGTTGGAGATCTCTAGCATTCAAAGTGTCAATAGCCCAATGGTGCAGTTGGTTTGCTCCACAATTTTTTTGCTTGCTGCTTAAACCCCTTTGCATGGTCACTGCAATTTCCAAAATCCAGACATAAAATGAATAACATTGACTTGACCTGAAATGAATAGTGGAAGTTTTCTTTAGGATAGTTACCAAAATCCGGAGTTGAAATCTTTCAGATCCGTTGGTTATGAAACAGCTTTCAATACGAACACTTGTATAAATAAGCATTTTAGGGATTTTCAGCGACACGCAGTTCCTCCACTGTTTTGCCCTGGTCTAATTACATTATTAATTGTGTGTGTGAACGTTAGCAGTTCAGTTTGAGGAAATGAGGGAAAATGTGTTTGAGTTCTGCTTGAGCCCTCTGTCATCACAAGTTCTCTCACACATTTTATTGAACGTGCTGGATTTATTAAAGGATACGTAAACGTTTTTAATGAAAAATATATGTTATAGTATTTTTCCCGATGAGTTAAACATTCACTCCTACTGCTGGGAGATTTCAAATACAAAAGTAGTTTCAGCTCAAACCTTTTTATAAATCAAATCGTTAGCTACAGCATCATGCAGATTGCTTTTTTTTTTCTAATGCATTCAATGAGAGACCTTGGGGTTATGCACTAAGGTGTAATAAAGAGGTGCTAACGAGGAGATAACTTCTCCAATGAGATCACTTCTCCAGTTCATGTGTTATTATTTAGAGCCTATGCACTAAGATCTCCAAGGTGGGAGAGATCTTAAAGGGATAGTATTACTTAGTTTTATCTTTATTTTATTTTGTAGGCATTAAAAAAACATGAAGAACGATATAAGTCTTATCTCTCAAACCTTTATGGTTTGAGAGATATTCACAAGCAAAGTTTCCCCTCCCGCCCCTTTTACCTAGTGTAAGCCATCTCTTCTCAGATGTGGAATGCAGTCCATAGACCAGACAGATAACAGAAGGTGACACTCTTCTTCCTATGAGAACAATGAAAGCCCTGCCCTCCTTAACAAGTTTTTCAGTTTTTTCCCTTATCTTAATTGAAGATTGTCCCTTTCTGCAGTCTACCTGGGCACCTCCCTTCTGCTCTGGCTGAACAGTGTTACATCGGTAAAAGGGGCGGGAGGGGGATACTTTGTCATTGAATTACTCTTGAACTACAACTCTGACAGAATTGAAATAACACTCTCCAAAGTCCAAATACTATGATGATTAATTAGAGCTGCTCTTATTATGAAACATTACTATCCCTTTAATGCATGGGCTCCATAGAATAACATAGAAACTGGAGAAGTGATCTAATTGGATAAGTTATCTCTGCTTTAATCACCTCTTTATCACACCTTAGTGCATCTCTTCTCTTGAAACATAGATGATAGCTCTCCATAGTAATTGACAGAAATAGCACTAGCCTGTGACAACAAAAGAAAATTGCAGTTTGATAAAGAATACAAAAAAATCAGGTTTTATCTGTAACAACTTTGCACTAAAAATCTCCCACCAATGGAGCGCCCTTATTTTAGTTAAAACGGAACATTCACATTAGAAAAACTTTTGTCCATTTATTTAATACAACTATGTTAACGTTGGTATTTTTTTAAAATTTACTTAGCTACTATTGAAGATATGAAGACTTAAAATCAGCACTTCTGCGTTCTGCTGCACCCTGTATGTGTGGAGGCGCAGGACTTCCCACCTCCCTCCCAGCTGCCACATGGAGCGCATTCACACTTCCCTTCATGGTTGTATTTATGTGGGCTATTGTTACAGCAAGCTCCGTTTGCCATGCTACTGAGCTTGCAAACTTGGTAGCATGGTAAATGGAGCTTGCTGTAACGGAGCTTTGGGTTATGGAGAGTGTTATTTCTATACTGTCAGAGTTGTAGTTGAAAAGTAATTGAATGGTAAATTATCCCCCTCCCACCCCTTTTACCTAGTGTTAGCCACCTCCACTCAGATGTGGAATCTGGTCCCTTGACCGGACAGATCTCAGCAAGGGACAATCTTCTTACTATGAGCATAAGGAAATCCCTGCCCCTCTTGACAGGTTTTTCCTTATACTCACTGAAGATTGTCTTGCTGCTCTGAGGTGAGCAGTGTTACATCAGTAAAAGGAGTGGAAGGGGGATACTTCATCATTCAATTACTCTTGAACTACAACTCTGACAGTATTGAAATAACACTCTCCATGGTCCACATACTATGAAGATTAATTGGAGTTGTTGTGAAACATTACTATCCCTTTAACCGCATAAATCCTGTATTGTTAACTTTATATTATCTATTGAGTTTTTCACATTTCATTTTGATTTAATCCAGTCATTTGGAATGATTTCAGGGTAATATGGACAGGAAAAGCTTTTTAGAATAATACCTGGTTCTGTACCTTTAAAAACCTCTTGCATTTAACCGTTTGAATGATAGAAAATTCTCCTACATTTTGATAAGCAATTGGTTAGAGACCTGTCACATCCAAAGGGTACATTTTGTTGTTTGGACTCAGGCTTATAACTGTAATATATTGATATGTTGAGGTATATTTGCATAATCCCTTTGTGTGCCAGAATGGTATCCAACGCATTGCAATGAAGCATACTGGATACCTGGCTTTCTGGCACTCTGAGGATTAATATAGAAGATATAGAAAGAGAGTGGCGCTATATATATATGAGTACAAGATTCCTGATTATTCAATTAAAGTTACGACTCTTCCCAAAAAAACTATAATACTCCAATAGTCAACCATACAAAAATACACACACACACATATATATATATATATATATATATATATATATATATATATATATATATACACAATGTATACAGACAATCAGGCGACTCCAAACTTTACATCGATTCCAGGATATAATAGAATACTGAGATACTGTTCCACAGAGTCCGTTATTCACCACTTGTTTGTAGCGATCTTGTATATCGTATCGCTCCGTATCGTATATAGAAACAGAAGAAAATGCCCAATTAATCCTCCTTTATATAATGAACATAGAAAGATAAATATCCACTTACAATTAAGTAGTTATTGTCACCCTTCCAACGGTCCCGTGATATTGTCTGGTCCTCCTTGCGGTTCAGCTCCGTCTATCAAAGCACTATTCAATTGCCGGACGGATCCCGCCTCTCATCCCTCATTACCAAGTTCCGGAGTACATCCAGCTTGTTTCACGCAGACACGTGGGAGTTAATATATAAAAATCACGGGTTAAGATTGGGATATTCAAAAGAACATCCTAACATTCAAATATCTACTCACACAGATTATACTGTCTCTCCAGCGTTGTCCCGTCAATTCCAATGGATCATTAAATTGAAGGATCTAAAATTCAAAGCTGTTTGCAAGATAACTACCGGAGTTTTTTTCAAATTTATTAAGTTTATTGAATATCTTCTTAAAATATACATATACATAAAAACTAAAAATAGCCCCTGACGAAGTACTGTTTGTACGAAACGCGTTGGGCGTAGGAAGGGTACATCTGTCTTTACACCAAATGCTATATTATAATTTTGTATAACTGTAGGAATTTTTATAGTTATATTGAAGCTTATATGGAATAGTGCGGGTCGCTATGTATTCATATTTATGACATTTTGGTGAAAAAGCAGATGTTAACAGGTTTTTTTATACTGGAGAATGATATATTTTTAGTTTTTATGTATATGAATATTTTAAGAAGATATTCAATAAACGTAATAAATTTGAAAAAAACTCCGGTAGTTATCTTGCAAACAGCTTTGAATTTTAGATCCTTCAATTTAATGATCCATTGGAATTGACGGGACATCGCTGGAGAGACAGTATAATCTGTGTGAGTAGATATTTGAATGTTAGGATGTTCTTTTGAATATCCCAATCTTAACCCGTGATTTTTATATATTAACTCCCACGTGTCTACGTGAAACAAGCTGGATGTACTCCGAAACTTGGTAATGAGGGATGAGAGGCGGGATCCGTCCGGCAATTGAATAGTGCTTTGATAGACGGAGCTGAACCGCAAGGAGGACCAGACAATATCACGGGACCGTTGGAAGGGTGACAATAACTACTTAATTGTAAGTGGATATTTATCTTTCTATGTTCATTATATAAAGGAGGATTAATTGGGCATTTTCTTCTGTTTCTATATACGATACGGAGCGATAAGATATACAAGATCGCTACAAACAAGTGGTGAATAACGGACTCTGTGGAACAGTATCTCAGTGTTCTATTATATCCTGGAATCGATGTAAAGTTTGGAGTCGCCTGATTGTCTGTATACATTGTGTGTGTATATATATATATATATATATATATATATATATATATATATATATGTGTGTATTTTTGTATGGTTGACTCTGAGGATTAACCCTTTGAGAGCCAGAGGAGTACGCAACGCAGAGGGTTAAAAGGAAATTATAACTAGACAGAGGATTATTTATAAGAAAGATTTCCAAGCTACAATCCTTCATACAGTAATCAAGTATACAGTTTATTGCTGGTCACTTTCAGGTTACAATCAGATAAAGTCAAGTGTTCTACAGAATTATGTGAGGGTGATTTTCTCTACAGGATTTCTCATTCAGATTGTTTCCCTATTGTTTGTTGGGAGAAGGTTTGAATTAAATGTATACTTTAGTAGGGCTCAGTAAATACAGAACTAAGCAGATATAATGCAGACATACACATGGATGTACAGGTACTGTATGTAGACCTATAAATAGTGTCAGAGCTCACTCACGTTTAACTTTTCTGCTCCTTGTATACCTCCAACATTTCAAACCGACAAAGAGGGACACGTGTTTTAGGATGTGTTTCTGGGGGCATGGCTGGTAGGGAAGGCATTACCCAGAATTTGTAGGAAATGTCATGACCTACTGACACCGCTTTGTGTAAATGAATAAATAATTAAAGAAATTTCAAAGTATTTTATTTACACAGACTCAGAGCCAGATCACAGGCAAAGCGCACAAGGCACCTGCCTAGGGCCCGGCCAAATGAGGGGGGCCCGGAAAGCCTCATTCTGGACCAGTGGTGTAACAACCCCCTCGCCCGCAGCAGTCGCTTAGCTGATCTCACACTCGGCGCGCCAGTCTAGTAATACAGAGCGCTGGGAGATTACATCATCTCCCAGCCTATGCATTACTAGAGCGACGCACGGGAGCTTCAGTTCTAGAGATCTGTGCCAAAGGAGGCACAGATCTGTCAAGCCACGCCGCTAGACCACCAGGGACTGGGAGTAGGGTCAGGGGTATTGTGGAAGGGGCAATGTGGACATGAAGGGGCAATGTGGCGATGAAGTGGAGATGGGGGCATTGTGGAGATGAAGGGGGCATTGTGGAAGGGGCAATGTGGAGATGAAGGGGCATTGTGGCGATGGAGGGGGCACTGTGGAAGGAGCAATGTGGAGATGAAGGGGGCATTGTGGAGATGAAGGGGGCATTGTGGAAGGGGCAATGTGGAGATGAAGGGGGCATTGTGGAAGGGGCAATGTGGAGATGAAGGGGCATTGTGGCGATGGAGGGGGCATTGTGGAAGGGGCAATGTGGATATGAAGGGGGGGCATTGTGGAGATGAAGGGGCAATGTGGAGATTGGGGGGCAATGTGGAGGTGGCCAATGTGGATGAGGGGGCCAATGTGGTCGGGGGGGCCCGGTGGCTTTTCTTGCACTAGGGCCCAGTGGCGTCTAGTTACGCCTCTGTTCTGGACTCTGCTTTCAGTGCTCCCTGAGACCCTCCCAGCTCCCCCTAAGTTATTTATGCCACATTGAGAACAGATTTGGGGGGGCAGAAAAATAGTGGAGAACAGACTAGGGGAAGGAAAATAGTGGAGAACAGACCAGGGGGGAAGGAAAATAATGATGAACAGACTAGGGAGAAGGAAAAGAATGGAGAACAGTCCAGGGGGGAAGGAAAAGAGTGAAGAACAGACCAGGGAGAAGGAAAAGAGTGAAGAACAGACCAGGGAGAAGGAAAAGAGTGAAGAACAGACCAGGGAGAAGGAAAAGAGTGGAGAACAGACTAGGGAGAAGGAAAAGAATGGAGAACAGACTAGGGAGAAGGAAAAGAGTGAAGAACAGACCAGGGAGAAGGAAAAGAGTGAAGAACAGACCAGGGAGAAGGAAAAGAGTGGAGAACAGACTAGGGAGAAGGAAAAGAGTGGAGAACAGACCAGGGGAGAAGGAAAAGAATGGAGAACAGTCCAGGGGGGAAGGAAAAGAGTGAAGAACAGACCAGGGAGAAGGAAAAGAGTAGAGAACAGACCAGGGGGGAAGGAAAAGAGTAGAGAACAGACCAGGGGAGAAGGAAAAGAGTGGAGAACAGACTAGAGGAAGGAAAAGAGTGGAGAACAGACCAGGGGGGGAGGAAAATAGTGGAGAACAGACTAGAGGAAGGAAAAGAGTGGAGAACAGACCAGGGGGGGAGGAAAAGAGTGTAGAACAGACTAGAGGAAGGAAAAGAATGGAGAACAGTCCAGGGGGGGAGGAAAAGAGTGTAGAACAGACCAGGGGGGGAGGAAAAGAGTGAAGAACAGACTAGGGGAGAAGGAAAAGAGTGGAGAACAGACTAGAGGAAGGAAAAGAGTGGAGAACAGACCAGGGGGGGAGGAAAATAGTGGAGAACAGACTAGAGGAAGGAAAAGAATGGAGAACAGACCAGGGGGGAAGGAAAAGAGTGGAGAACAGACTAGAGGAAGGAAAAGAGTGGAGAACAGACCAGGGGGGAAGGAAAAGAGTGTAGAACAGACTAGAGGAAGGAAAAGAATGGAGAACAGTCCAGGGGGGGAGGAAAAGAGTGGAGAACAGACCAGGGGGGGAGGAAAAGAGTGAAGAACAGACTAGGGGGGAGAGAAAAAGAGTGGAAAACAGATTAGAGGGTTAGAGAAAGAGGGAGAAACAGATTGGGGGCTTCCCCTCATTATGCCATTCCTCTTTCCTTTCTACCCTCCTTTTTCCCTTGCCATCATTATCTGTGTGGTATCAGTGGGGTGGTCCCATTTTGATTGTAAACTGTGTGGTATCACTGGCGTAGCCCCACTTCAATTGTAAGCTGCGTGGTATCACAAGTGTAGCCCCATTTCAATTGTAAGCTGCATGGTATCACTAGTGTAGTCTGATTTCAATTGCAAGCAATATGGTATCACTGGTGTAGCCCGATTTCGGTTGCAAGATCTGTGGAGTTACTATAGGCAATGGGCAAATCAAGAAACTATCGCGGCAAGAGTGTGGGGAGGGGCAAACTGGCAGGGGGGGGCCCAATTTGGGATACTGCCTAGGGCCCTATGGAGGCTTAATTCAGCTCTGCACAGACTAAAATATGAACTTATATACTGACATTTATGCAAAGATTAAAGTGAGATTTATTGTTGTGGAGCAATGTGATACACTTCTATACACCACAGAGTGTGAACTCCTAAACACAGGGACACCAGGGTGATACACTTATATACACACCACACAGTCTGATCTCCTAAACAAAGGGACACCAGGGTGGTACACTTATATACACACCACACAGTCTGATCTCCTAAACACAGGGACACCAGGGTGATACACTTCTATACACACCACACAGTCTGATCTCCTAAACACAGGGACACCAGGGTGATACACTTATATACACACCGTACAGTCTGATCTCCTAAACACAGGGACACCAGGGTGATACACTTATATACACACCACACAGTCTGATCTCCTAAACACAGGGACACCAGGGTGGTACACTTATATACACACCACACAGTCTGATCTCCTAAACACAGGGACACCAGGGTGATACACTTATATACACACCACACAGTCTGATCTCCTAAACACAGGGACACCAGGGTGATACACTTATATACACACCACACAGTCTGATCTCCTAAACACAGGGACACCAGGGTGGTACACTTATATACACACCACACAGTCTGATCTCCTAAACACAGAGACACCAGGGTGATACACTTCTATACACACCACACAGTCTGATCTCCTAAACACAGGGACACCAGGGTGATACACTTCTATACACACCACACAGTCTGATCTCCTAAACACAGGGACACCAGGGTGATACACTTATATACACACCACACAGTCTGATCTCCTAAATACAGGGACACCAGGGTGATACACTTATATACACACCACACAGACTCATCTCCTAAACACAGATACACCAGAGTGATACACCTATATACACACCACACAGTCTGATCTCCTAAACACAGGGACACCAGGGTGATACACTTCTATACACACCACACAGTCTGATCTCCTAAACACAGGGACACCAGGGTGATACACTTATATACACACCGTACAGTCTGATCTCCTAAACACAGGGACACCAGGGTGATACACTTATATACACACCACACAGTCTGATCTCCTAAACACAGGGACACCAGGGTGGTACACTTATATACACACCACACAGTCTGATCTCCTAAACACAGGGACACCAGGGTGATACACTTATATACACACCACACAGTCTGATCTCCTAAACACAGGGACACCAGGGTGATACACTTATATACACACCACACAGTCTGATCTCCTAAACACAGGGACACCAGGGTGGTACACTTATATACACACCACACAGTCTGATCTCCTAAACACAGAGACACCAGGGTGATACACTTCTATACACACCACACAGTCTGATCTCCTAAACACAGGGACACCAGGGTGATACACTTCTATACACACCACACAGTCTGATCTCCTAAACACAGGGACACCAGGGTGATACACTTATATACACACCACACAGTCTGATCTCCTAAATACAGGGACACCAGGGTGATACACTTATATACACACCACACAGACTCATCTCCTAAACACAGATACACCAGAGTGATACACCTATATACACACCACACAGTCTGATCTCCTAAACACAGGGACACCAGGGTGATACACTTCTATACACACCACACAGTCTGATCTCCTAAACACAGGGACACCAGGGTGATACACTTCTATACACACCACACAGTCTGATCTCCTAAACACAGGGACACCAGGGTGGTACACTTATATACACACCACACAGTCTGATCTCCTAAACACAGGGACACCAGGGTGATACACTTATATACACACCACACAGTCTCATCTCCTAAACACAGAGACACCAGAGTGATACACTTATATACACACCACACAGTCTGATCTCCTAAACACAGGGACACCAGGGTGATACACTTCTATACACACCACACAGTCTGATCTCCTAAACACAGGGACACCAGAGTGATACACTTATATACACACCACACAGTCTGATCTCCTAAACACAGGGACACCA
This sequence comes from Rhinophrynus dorsalis, assembly GCA_037306005.1. NCBI lineage: Eukaryota > Metazoa > Chordata > Amphibia > Anura > Rhinophrynidae > Rhinophrynus > Rhinophrynus dorsalis. The sequence continues at coordinate 81,939,611 of CM074728.1, forward strand.
GGGTGATACACTTATATACACACCACACAGTCTGATCTCCTAAACACAGGGACACCAGGGTGATACACTTCTATACACACCACACAGTCTGATCTCCTAAACACAGGGACACCAGGGTGATACACTTATATATACACACCACACAGTCTGATCTCCTAATCACAGGGACACCAGGGTGATACACTTATATACACACCACACAGTCTGATCTCCTAAACACAGGGACACCGGGATGATACATTTATATACACATCACACAGTCTGATCTCCTAAACACAGGGACACCAGGGTGATACACTTCTATACATACCACACAGTCTGATCTCCTAAACACAGGGACACCAGAGTGATACACTTATATACACACCACACAGTCTGATCTCCTAAACACAGGGACACCAGGGTGATACACTTATATACACACCACACAGTCTGATCTCCTAAACACAGATACACCAGGGTGATACACTTATATACACACCACACAGTCTGATCTCCTAAACACAGGGACACCAGGTTGGTAAAGAGGGACAGAGGCATTCGGGACTGAAAGAGGGACTGCCCCTCCTAAAGAGGGACATTTGAGAGATATGTCCTTGCCCCTTCCACTTCACAAGCCAAAAAAGTTGCTTGCAGGTTAAACCCTTAAGAACCAGAGGCATTGCACACCCATCTGGTTCTTAAGGGGTTAAATTAGCACCCAGACTCTGATATTCTGAGCATAACACTGAATAAGCATTGTGCTGAGAGGAAGATCAGATCCTGAGCACAAATAGCAGAATGGAACCAAGACCCATAATACATTATACCTACATGTCAGCGTCAACCATTCTGCTGCTGCCTCTGCTTTGGATACATCAGCAAGGCAAAGAGAGGTTTATATGTATAGGTGATGCGAGGGTCATTTGTTAATATAACCTTCTGCTACTGTAAACAAAAGAAGGGCCCTGACTGGAAATAGTAGCAAGACTGTGTACTGGTTTCACTAGACCATTGTAGCCATAGCTGGATACTGTATGAAGAATTACTATAAACTATAGGTCTGTTTTCTATGTTAACATTTTAAATCTTTAAAGGAAACGTATTGTGCAATGTGGAAAACACATACGGTATATAGCAGTGTTTATCCTACGGAGTAAAACAATGGTTCCCCATATCTGAAAGATGTTTATTCAAGGGTTATTACAGCTCAAACTCAAATTTTTTGGATGCAGAACTTCCATGGCCTCAGATTTTATGGTGGTGCTGTTGCTACACCAGTCATGGATAGCTACAGCAACACAGCAACAGCAGCACCACAGAATTTCAGGCCATGCAGCTACTGCACCCAACGCTCAGATTTACCTTGGGTATTAATCCTTTGAGTGCCAGAGGGGTATGCAGAGGGGTACCTCTCTGGCACTCAAATGATTAACCCCTTAGTGACCGGCCTCACGCACACGCGGCCGTCACTTAACACCCGTGTAAGAATTTTTTTTTTTAATTATTACGGAGTCCCCGAACGGCATGCAGCAGCGCGGGGACCCGGACTTCCGGGATGTACATGTTTGTCCTCTGTCACTAAGTGACAGTTTTTGCGGGATGTACATGCACGTCCATTGTTGGGAAGGGGTTAATTAAAGTGGATAATATTGCAGTATCCAATTGATGGTAAAAAATCTCCAGGTACAAAGCATAAAATACCACTAGCAGAGGATTGTGGGAAACTTACAATAACTTTGGTTAAGGTAAACAAATAAGTGTGTATGGAAATGCATGGTTTTGCAAATCACACAACCGAAAAGCCAAAGCAATTCAAATTTGTGTCCAATGTGTTTGCAGAAACCAGTCAGTTCTTTTTTAACAAATTCAAATACTACAACCATAGAGCATGTAAAATGTAAACGTACCTAGAACAGAGGTAGGGAACATTTGGCTCTCCAGCTGTATGGAACAATAATGTAAGTGTGATGGTCTCTTTTACCCTTTTTTTCTCCCTCCCCCCATTACTGATCTATCTACCTCATTGTCTCCCTTCCCCACTTCTCTCCCCTGTTGCCCCTATTTCTCCCCGTTGCCATCTCCCTCTTCCCTATTGCCCCCCCTCTCTCCTACCTCTCCCCCTTGCCTCTCCTTTCCTTTCTGCCTCCACTGGCCTTTGTTCAGTCTCAGTACGCCCTCTCCCCTTCACCTCACAGTCTCTGTAAGCAGGGCCAGTTTACATCCCTGGTGCCCCTAGGCAAGGCACACTAGGGTCCCTTAACTCCACCCATGATCATACCCCCCCCCCCCAATTGTTATATGACCCCACCCCAGTCCCATCCACTATTTCCTGGCACAGAAAATGCCCTTGCCCTATAACAATCAATAACAATAAAAAGGTTTAACTTCTTGGTTGCTAGAAAGATCTCCCGGAGATCTCTCTACCATCCAAGGGGTTAAATAGTAGCCCATAAAAAGGGTATACAACCGGTGTGGGGATATTAAGATTGCTCTTGCCAACCCACAATTCAGAATGTGGGTGTGGCCAGCACATCTAAGGCACCCCTCAAAATTTGGAGCTCTAGGCAATTGCCTACTTTGCCTGTTGGGAAATCCGGCCCTGAACCTATGGCATATGTGCCACCAGTCTTCCCTATGTGCTTTGCACCACTTTGGTACATTTTAATATCTTCTGTGGCCAAGAAAAGAGATCCACAGACCTATATTGCGCGGTGACACTGATGTTCATATCTCCATGTCACCACGCGGGATTTAGGTAACTTGCATTTGTCTCTGAACCTCTTCAAGACCAGGGAGTACACAACATATTGATAAGCAATGCACTGTGCACCTCTTTGGTCCTAAAAGTGTTATTTGAACTGTGATATGGCTACCATATTATGGACATTAAAAAGTCAAGTATGTCCTAGTTACAGAGGCCTATCATCACTTTCCCTGATCTAAAATTCAGCCTCTGCCCATGTTAAAAAAATCTGGAAATTGTGTTTTGTTATTTATACATGTATTAACTTTTTTCCATTTGTCAAATCCATCTTGTAGAAATGTATATTTGATTTCATCACACTGAAATAGATGGAAACCCCCTTTGGGACATGTAGTGTGTATGTAAGTGTTTGAAATGTGTATTTCGCTACATTTCAATGTCAATAAACTATTTGCAGGGGAAATGCCACTTAGAAGCATGTGTTGAGTTTGAAACAAAATGAAGACAGCTAGAAATTGAACACACAGTGAGAGTGATGCATTAACCTGCTGAGTGCCAGGGAGTTATCCAGCACATTGCACACTAAGGTTCAGAGTCATTTCCTGGCACACAGAGGGTTCAGAAAAAAAACCCAAAGTGGTGCAATGCTAGGGGATAAATAGAAAATTCCCATTTATTTAAAGGGATAGTAATGTTTCATAATAAAAGCAGCTCTAATTAATCATCATAGTATTTGGACTTTGGAGAGTGTTATTTCAGTTCTGTCACAGTTGTAGTTCAGGAGTAATTCAATGACAAAGTATCCCCCTCCTGCCCCTTTTACTGATGTTACACTGCTCAGCCAGAGCTGAAGGGAGGTGCCCAGGTAGATTGCAGAGAGGGACAATCTTCAATTAAGATAAGGGAAAAATCTGAAAAACTTGTCAAGGGGGACAGGGCTTTCATTGTTCTCACAGTAAGAAGATTGTCCCCTTCTGTTATCTGTCTGGTCTATGGACTGCATTCTACATCTGAGAAGTGATGGCTTACACTAGGTAAAAGGGGCGGGAGGGGAAACTTTGCTTGTGAGTATCTCTCAAACCATAAAGGTTTGAGAGATAAGACTTATATCATTCTTCATGTTTTTTTAATGCCTACAAAATAAAACAAAGATAAAACTAAGTATTATGATCCCTTTAAGCCTTGCATCCAAGTGTTACATTATATTAATGGGGATTTACATCCCTTTTATAGAAGTGGGAATTTGCCATGTTTTTATTTGCCCCCTATAGCGCAGTTGAGTTTCCCCAGAACCGCTCCACTTCTGTCTTTGTGGATCATGTAAAAGTCCTTTTCCGATATTATGAAGTTTTGCATACTACTGTAATAGGTTCTGTCTAATTGCACATACACTTGTTTAGAGCTTAGAAGTTTAACAATAAGAGCCTGTTTAACACACACAATGCACGGATCTTGTGTTGGGTTAATACCCTATTCTCCATCCACTAGACGGCTCTATCTTCCATCTATTTAACACCCTTGCACTCTGGCTCCCATCACTTTACACTGTTGGTGCTGTGAAGAAGGTATGCAAACGTACTTTTTACTGTTTTAATATTTAAGTTCCCTACTGAACCTCCGAAATGTTGATTTTTCATTACATTTTTCACACTTTTATTTAGTCCCATGAGTAATTGCCTAGATAGATAGATAGATAGATAGATAGATAGACAGACAGACAGACGGACGGACGGACGGACGGACGGACGGACAGACAGACAGACAGACAGACAGACAGATAGAATTATCATCACTTTCCATCAAGCCCTATTTGACTTTCGGTGTTCCATTGAGTATATAATTATTAAAGGGGAACTACCACCAGACACAATTTTTAGCTTCACTAAGTCCCCATCTGGCGACTAGCTGCTTAGTAGCGCTAGTCGCCAGAATACTTTATTTAATAGATTTCTGCTCTCTTCCAAGGGTGACAGGCAGGACGGAGCACGGACATCTTGCCATTGTGACGTCCACACGCCTGCGCTGTCAATCCCAGCAGGGTCTAGGAGGCGTTGCTACGAGCCTTTTGGCTCCGGCTGGGACTGACAGCGCAGGTGTGCGGACGTCACAATGGCAAGATGTCCGTGCTCCGTCCTGCCTGTCACCCATGGAAGAGAGCAGAAATCTATTAAATAAAGTAATTATTCTGGCAAATAGCGCTACTAAGCAGCTAGGCGCCAGATGGGGACTTAGTGAAGCTAAAGATTGTGTCGGGTGGTAGTTCCCCTTTAACCATTTTTGCCTGATACATAGAAATGACCATCTGTGGATACATCTTGTGCTTTGTTTCAGAGTAATTTTGAGCTGCAGACATGTTAATAAATTGCCCCACCACACAATGCTGGTTTAATTCTCAGGTGAACACATAATAAAGTAGAATTAATTTTTTATTGGGAGCATGGAATTGTTTTTAACAGAATGTGTGTCTAATCAATCAACATTCTGGGAAACAGCCTCATGCATTAGGAATTACTTCTTGTTATGGACAGAGCCAGCCAGCTGTTTTGTGTTGAAACTTAAAACCGCAGAGATGCTGACAAGTTTTAGAATGATAATATTAGGGCTTTTTGGGTGAAAACAAATTACATAAAACGCCTAAGATGAAAAAAAAAAAAAAACTGTACAGGGATAAAGAGCATTATTGTTCTCTAGTGGATTTGGGTTGAAATTCTGCAATTGTTAATAGAAAAAAACTATTTGTAATAATACATTTTAAACCTTTTAAGATAAGACGCCCCCTTAAATGCATGACTTATGAAAGATGCATCCTAAAGGACTGTACAGGAATCAGCTCATAACTGAATTTGTGCATTTCTTATCCTGTTTGGAAAGAGATATCTGGTCACCTTATTTAACTCCTTGTTTGCCAGAGGGGTATCAGACACATTGTGAAACAATGCGTTGGACACCCCACTGACACTCAAAGGATTAAAGTGGAACTATAGCAATACTTATAGGAATAAGTACATATTTATGTAGGACTTCACACAGCTCTTGACTCTTTTGTACTCCGTATGTCTCCCATTACCACATTAGATTGTAAGCTTTCAAGCAGGGACCCGACATCTAGTGTTTCAGTTTGCAAAGCACTTGTAACACTATATTGTCTAAACACTTAAAGGAATAGTAATGTGTCACGATAAATTAAGGTTCATTCATTAGTTAGAATGTGGTAATAGTGCAGAGTATTATTACAATGTTGTAATCAGTAATAATATTTTCCCCTCCCGCCCCTTTTACATATGTCAAGACACCTCCCCTCATATCTGAAAACTGGTCACCGGACCAGACAGATCGCAATGAAGGACAATGTTCTCTCTATCAGTGTAAGAAAAACACTGCTCCCTTGACAAAGGAGGACAGGGTTTTTGTTATACTGACAGAAGATTGTCCCTCACTGCGATCCATTTGGACCGGTCTGCTGATCTGCAGTGAAAAAGAGTGACATCACTAAAAGGGGCGGGAGGGGTAAACTTTATAATATCATTACAAATACACCAATTACAACATTGTTATAATGCTCTGCATCATTGCCACATCATAATGTGGGATTGAACCTTAATTTATTAGGACACATTTCTATTCCTTTAAATTGTAAAGCGCTGCATACACTTGTAGCGCTGTCACCTCAAGACAGGGGTAGTTTGTTTTACAAAGAATTAAACTTTACCTATATTTTACTACCCATTGTAAAATAAATAATTTTGAGACATTATCCTATATGTATTATTGGCACATTGTGGCACTTCATGTCAATTCCCTGCACCTTATGCTCATTAGTTATATTCAAGGTCAAACATATATCACACTATTCTATTAGAAATGTCCTCAGCCTGTGGTCTCTACCTAGATCAGTGATTCTCAGTCAGTGTGCTGTGGAACTTGCAATGCACCGTGTTTTCTATGAAGACTGACAAAAATGTTAAAGTTGCATTTCTAATGTGTATTTATGGAAATTATTATGTACAATATACTCTTTGTTGTCATTCTGTCTGTGAAATCTAACAATAACTATACATCTATTTACTGTGCCCTTCATTACGTCCTTGAAATATCACCTCTGAAATACTAGGGGTGCCCTGAAAATTCCAGATGCAATTAGGGGTGCCTTGAACTGAAAAAGATTGAGACTCACTGCCCTAGATTAATGCATTGCACAGTCTGTGGTGATACTGGCTTAGCACAGAACTTAAAGGGGAACTATCATACCAAATAAAGTCCACCCACCCAATTACGCATCTAGAGAAAAGCTTACCAATGAAACTGCTATACAGAATAAAGACTGTGTTAGTCTAACATCCTACCTCAGCCGACACTGATGGGCAGGCAACAGTGCAGACATCTTTGCTTACAGACGTCTACACGCCTGCACTCAGTCCCAGTCTCCTCTAGGAGGGGTTGCATGGTACCAAAAGGGACTGACGGCGCAGCTGCGCCAATGCCTCTGGAGCGCTGGTGCCTGGCCATCAGTGTCAGCTGAGGAGGTAATTATTCTGCATAGCATTTTAATTCATAAGCTTAATATTATTATTAGCTTAAAAGTTAAAGTATTAGTTGTCCATTTTCATGAGGGAGAGTGCGGCCATCTTGATGACATACAAAATGATTGGCAGTGCTCTCCTTCTGGGGAGATTCCATTCCTCTTCTGTAAGCCTGCCTCTTCGGTCTGAGGCATGCTTTGCAAGTGGACCATGTGTCACTATCGGCGCAATGCAAGAAACGTTCGCATTGGATAAAGGCATTTTGTGCGCAGATACATTTTGCACATGTTCTAATCCAGGAAGCTAAATACCAAACGCTTCTTGATTTGAGCAGAAAAAATTCCATTCTACGACAACAGTACACAGAAGTATAAATTCATTCACAATAGCAGTTCTTGCGTTAGGCGCATTCGCTATTCCACTCACACAGATTAGTTAATCTTAGCCACGCCCACAAAAATAAATATATACGCAGCCGTTCGCTAATCTTGAATTTTCATGCGCAATTCAACAAAATCATGCGCAAACCTATTCCCTAGTGGTTTTCACACAGGAAATAGCGATTGCGCACATTTCCTGCATCGCGCCATATATGACCAAAGTGCTATAATGGTAAATGAGCACCTTTACGGTGAACTCTACTAAGTTTTTAACAGACGTCCGAAAAATATAACAGAGATAGGACCCTAGAGATCTGCACATAGTTGTGAGCTCTGGTATTTAATCATTTGAGTGCCAGAGAGGTATCCAACGCATTGCATCGCTAGATCCCTAAGTCACAGAAAATTACAGTGAAAGTAGAATGGAATAGGCAGAAGTGACCCCTTGTACCTTTGTTTGCTGACTCAGTGAGCCAGTCACATACGGAGCGAGCTCAGTCCTAGGGAGAGCTGAGAAGGGTGGTGGGTGGAGTGGTCCCATACAGGGGGCGGCCTGCAGAGCGGTGCGGTACAGCTTGTGCTACAGCCTGTGTCATTTATGACATCAGCAGGTACTTTTTCAAAACATTATATCTCTTAATCCTTTGAGTGCCAGAGGGGTACGGAATGGATTGCAAAAGCAATGCATTCCGTACCCCTCTGGCACTCAAAAGGTTAAGGAATTGAGTTGGGGTTTTTTTGGTTTTGTTTTTTTAATAAATAAAATAATTAAAGAACATATGGGAATTTTAATAGATGTGTTAGCTTAGAGAAAGTTTGTTGGGGATGAAAGATCCACTTTAATTTCTCAAAAACTATTTACATTACATATAAGTGGTTGGCACAACATACGTACGATTTTCTATTCTATTTGAAATTAACTAAATGTATTCAGTTTAACCCCTAGAGTGCCAGCTACTTACGCCGTACGAGTGGACACAGCTGTACCTGCTGTGCCACGCTCGTACGTCGTAAGAGTGAAATGCGGTCACTGCATGAGCCGGTATAACCGGCATGCAGTGGCCACATTAAAAAAAAAAAAAACTCCTGTAACTCGTGGGGAGGCATGAGGATCACTCCTCATGCCTCCCCAGTTATTGATCTCCCAGCCGATCGTGCTGAGAGATCAATAAACACAAAGAAGAAACGGAGTTTCTCCTTCCCACTCTCTCCTACCCGAACTTCTGGGTAGGAGTGGGTGGGACCGGGGGAATCCTCCCAACGTCATCGGTGACATGGTCACCGATGACGTTAGGGAAGTTTCCCCTGTCCTGTTCACTCCTACCGGTGGTAGGAGAGAAGGGCAGGAGAGCTTTTGCTCTCCTGAGGTCGCCTCATTGATCTCCCAGCCTATCGGCTGGGAGATCAATGACTGAGGGGACACCAGGAGGGGTCCTGATGTCCCCCACGAGGTCTGAAAAGTTAAAAAAATAAATAAAAAAAAAATAATCATAAAAGTAACCCTGTGAGTGCCGCAGGGGTCCCCAGCACATTGCTTTGCAATGTGCTGGAGACCCCTGTGGCACTCACAGGGTCAATTCTTTGGGGGGGATTTTTTTTTTTTTAAAGACCTCATTGGGGGGATCAGGGGGGATCCTGATGCCCCTCAATGAGGTCTATAATTACAAAAAAAAATAAAAATAAAAATGTAACCCTGTGTGTGCCATGGGGAGGGGGGCAATGCAGCCCCCCTTCTGCAGCAAACACAGGGCTTTTATCATTACTTTGTTATCAGAGATTGTTGGGGGGTCATCAGGATTGGTCCTGATGGCCCCCCAACAAGCTCTGATTATCAAGTAATGATAGAAAAAAATTAACCCTCTGAGTGCCACAAGGATCCAATGTATTGCTTTGCAATGCGCTGGAGACCCCTGTGGCACTCACAGGGTCACTTCTTTTGTGGACATATATATTTTTTTTTTACTAAGACCTCATTGGAATGGGATCAGGGGGTCCTGATGCCCCTCAATGAGGTATATAATAAAAAAAAAAAAAATTAACCCTGTGTGTGCCACTGGGAAAGGGGTTCAATGCAGACCCCCTTCCTGTGGCACACACAGGACTTTTTATCATTACTTTGTGATCAGAGCTTGTTTGGTGGCCATCTGAATACAAAGTAACGATTAAAAAAAATTAACCCTTTGTGTGCTACAGGGGCCCAATGCATTGCTTTGCAATCCACTGGACACCCCTGTGGCACCCAAAGGATTATTTTTTTTTCCCCTTTTATATTTTATTTAGACCTCATTGTATGGGTTATGATGCCCCCAACGAGGTCTACACAAAAATATTGGGGGAAAAGCCCCAAAAAATGCAAGTGCCACGGGGGGGTCCAAAGCAGTGCTTTGCAATACGTTGGACCCCCTGTAACACACACACACACACACTTTTTTTCTCATTATTCTGTTTTTAGACCTGGATGGGGGACACCAGGAATGTTCCTGATACCGCCTCCCCAACGAGGTATGAATACAAAATAATAATTAAAAAAAAAAAAAACTCTTTGTGTGCAACAGGGGGTCCAACGCATTGCTTTGCAGTGCATTGGGCACCCTTGTGGCATGCACAAAAAATGCCTCCGATTCCCCCCCCACACACACGTACCCTATTCCCCTGCTTGGTTCCACAGCCAACTGGCAGTCCCATTCCCCAGCCTGACCCCCAGCCTGTTTCCACTGCCTATTGGTAGACTCAAAGTACCAGTATGCACTAGATTCAGGCTGGGAATCAAACTTTGTATGAGGGGGACATACAGTACACACTGGTAGTCACAGATCCCCCATACACACTCTCAGACACTGCCCCACCATCACCACCATCCTTGCTCCTCTGCTCATACCCACACACACTGCCTAATCCCTCACCCTCCCACACTGTTACACTGGTAGTCACAGGTCCGCGCGTACACTGGCTGACGCCCTAGCTTCTTTCATCTGTTAGCCATAAAATCACACATACACTGTTTGCTTTCCCATTCCTGTTTCACTGGTAGCTACGCTCCTGTCACTCAAATTGGTATGTCAACTCACAGCAGTTGAGTACCATTTTTCTTAGGCTGGCAAGAAGTCCTCCTAGGAAATCCCACGCCAATGAACCATTTTAGGATCTTTGAAGTGACTGAAGTGTAAAAGAAATGTTTGTTTGTTTTCCTGTAGCACCACATTCTGGAAATAGTTGTGCCAACTAACTTAGGGGTAAAAAGGCAAGTGACCCCTCACTAGATGCGGCATGTTGTCTTCTTTCCAAAATGGTATAGTTTATCTACCTTTTCTTCACTTCTGAAGGTGTTATAGCCATTTTCATACAGGCAAGTCAGGTTTGAGAAAATGTTAGAAACATCAGAGTTTGTAGTAGGTGTAGTTTTCTACTTCTAGCACTACCTAAGGTAGTTCAGCTCATACCAATGGGGTGTCGTTTGACTCCTAAGAGCACTAGCTAACGAATGCAGTTGAAAATTCCATGGTTTTCACAGAGCTCCATACATTTGAAGGGGCAGAAATGTAAGAAAATGCCTTTTTTTCATTAGCGCCACCGCCTGGAAGCATTTGTGCACACCAGCCTTTGGGTATGAAGGCAAGTGACCCCTCATTAGATGCGGCAGGTTGTTTTCTTTCCAAAATTGCATTGTTTTCTACCTTTCCTGCATATCTATTATGGTTATAACCATTTTAGTGCAAGCAGATAATTTAAGAAACAAAAGTGTCAGGTTTACGTACGTGTTCCTAGCACCCACATATTGTATGTTAACCCACACAAATGGGCTACCATTTTTCTCATGTTGGTAGCAGGTACTGAATACAGCAGGAAATGTTATGGTTTTCAAAGATTTTAGTATCTTTGAAGTGGTGGAAATGTAAAAAAAACATGTATTTATTCCCATAGCGCCACCTTTTGGAAATATTTGTGCACTTCAGCCCAGGGGGTAGAAAGGCAAGTGACCCCTCATTTGATGCGGGACAATCTCTACTTTCCAAAATGGTATACCTTTTATACCTTTCCTTCATGTCTCTAACAGTTATGAACATTTTAGTACAAGCAGCCATTTTCGAAGAAGCAAACAGGTAGGTGTAGTTATGCGCTTCTGGCACCCTTAAGGTATGTCGATTCATTCCAATGGGGTGTAATTTTTCTCCCAAGAGCACTAGTTAATGAATATAGTTGGAAATTCCATGGTTTTCACAGATTTCAGTACTGTTGAAGTGGCCGAAATGTAAGAAAATAGGATTTTAGTCTTACCTGTTAAATCCTTTTCACTTAGTCCATACAGGTCACTGGTACTCTGGGAGGCGTAAGTCCCCTTTAATAGGCAGGAACAATTATGCAAATAATTTGCAAGGGGCGGAGCCTCCCCTCTTACTTAAGCCACCTTCTGGCCAGAGCCACTCATATTGATTTGAGACCCCAAAAACTGACCTCAGGTAAGCAAAAAGAAAGACTCCTGTGAGCATGCCCGAATGGTCTCCCACTGAATGCCACAGGAGAGCCAAGACTGGTCCCTTGACAGGGTGGGAGACCAGTGACCTGTATGGACTAAGTGAAAAGGATTTAACAGGTAAGACTAAAATCCTATTTTCACTGTCGTCCAATACAGGTCACTGGTACTCTGGGATGTACAAACATTGAGCTGATCCAGAGGCGGGAAGTAAGGCAAGGACCAGGCGCAAGGCCCAAGTCACTAGAACTGTTATGACCAGTTGATAACATAGCCCAAACTGTAAGTGTCAACGGACACCAACCAAGGGAACAATCCCTGAACTAACACAGCACACGGAACTAGAGCCAACCGGGCTCAACAGTAAAGAAGCACTAAGGATCACAGAGTGGAAGACCTACACAGGCAAGACTGCCTCCAGGACCTTCCTTCCAAAACTGGCATCAGCCGAAGCCAGTACATCAACTCGATAGTGCTTAGAAAAGGTGTGCACAGAGGACCAAGTGGCCGCTCTGCACAGTTGATCAGCAGAAGCTTGATTCTTGTAGGCCCAAGAGGCCCCAATAGATCTGGTGGAATGGGCAGTCACCCGGAAGGGAACATGCTTATTCCTCAACTTATAGGCTTCACGGATGGTAGCCTTAATCCAAGAGGCAATGGTAACTTTGGAAGCCGGTCTTCCTGCCCTAGGCCCCTCAGGAATGACGAATAGAGCGTCAGACTTCCTGATAGACTCGGTGCGATGAACATAAAACTTGAGGCAACGCACCACATCCAACAGATGGAGATCTCTTTCCTTGTCAGATGAAGGATTAGGGCAGAAAGAGGGAACCACAATCTCCTGATTGATGTGAAACTCAGACACAACCTTGGGTAAGAATTCCTTGGTAGTGCGAAGCACAGCCTTATCCTTGTGGAACACCAGGTAAGGAGGTTTACAAGACAAGGCCTGTAACTCTGCTACCCGGCGCACTGACACAACAGCCAAGAGGAAGGCCATCTTCCAAGTCACAAGACGTAATGGAATGGAAGCCAAGGATTCAAACGGTGGTCGCTGAAGAACTCCCAGCACCAAATTGAGATCCCACTGGGGAGCAGGACTCTTAAAGGCAGGTCGAACATGAGTCACACCCTGGAAGAAGACTTTCACATCAGGAAGGACAGCAATCCGTTCCTGGAAAAACACAGACAAGGCAGAAGTCTGAACTTTGAGGGAACTCAGACTGAGCCCCTTATCCACACCGTCCTGCAAAAAGGCCAGGACAGTGGGAAGATGGAAGTCAAGTGACAACTTCTTGTCAGCGCACCAAGTCACGAAAGTTGACCATATGCGATGATAGATCTTGGAAGACACAGGCTTACGAGCACTGAGCATCGTCGATACCACAGAAGGAGAAAAGCCTTTCTTCGCTAGAATCGAGGATTCAACCGCCATGCCATCAAACGGAGAGAGAGAACATCCTCTTTCCACAGATACCCCTGAAGAAGCAGGTCCGGACGGGCTGGAAGTGGGATTGGATCCTTCACTGACATGGCCATCAATTCCGGAAACCAGGACTGGCGAGGCCAGTTTGGAGCAATCAGGATGACAGGACAACGTTCCCTCTTCAACTTCTGGATGACTCTGACCAATAGAGGAAGAGGAGGGAAGATGTAAGCCAGGGAGAAGTCCCACGGGATCGACAAGGCATCCACTGCTAGAGCAAGGGAGTCCCTCAACCGGGAGCAAAACACCGGAACCTTCCTGTTGTGTCTGGTAGCCATCAGATCCACCACAGGCATCCCCCACCGTTGAGTGAGCATGTGAAACACCTCTGGGTGCAGAGCCCATTCTCCGCTGTCGACGGTATGACGACTGAGGAAGTCTGCCATGACGTTGTCCACGCCTGGAATATGAACCGCAGAGATGACAGGCACGTGATCTTCTGCCCAAGACAAAATATCCTTGACCTCCCACCAGGCGGAACCGCTTCTTGTGCCGCCTTGCCTGTTGATGTAAGCCACCGCCGTGGCGTTGTCGGACTCCACTCTGACTGGAAGACCGGTCAATTGAGACTCCCAGTGCCTCAGGGCCAGCCGGACAGCTCGAAGTTCCAGAACATTGATGGAGAGCATGGATTCCTCCAGACCCCATTTCCCCTGAGCACTGAAGCGACCCCAGACTGCACCCCAGCCCCGAAGGCTGGCATCCGTAGTGACTGTGGTCCAAGGAGGAACTAGAAAGGATTTCCCTTTCAGGAGATGAGAGAGATCTAACCACCAGTGCAGACTCGACTCGACATGAGGAGGAAGAGAAACAGACAGATGTTGATGATCTGGATGATTCTTGCACGTCTGGATCACGAATCTCTGAAGATCCCTGGAGTGGGCCATGGCAAATGGTACTGCTTCGATTGTGGAAATGAACTTCCCCACTAAGGACGACAACTTCGGAACTGGAATCACGTCCAGGTCCAGGATTCCAGCCACTCTGACAGCTATCTGGTGAGCCACGTCCTCTGGAAGAAACACCATGCATTGGCGAGTGTCGAACAGGAGACCCAGGAACAGAAGCCTCTGAGATGGAATCAAGTCCGACTTGTCCAGATTCAGGATCCAGCCATGACGGTTCAGGGTGTGCATGCACATCTGTAATTGCTGGTGGAGAAGCTCCGCTGAGGAGGCCTTCAGTAGGAGATCGTCCATGTAGGGGGTCACTCTGATCCCATCCTGATGGAGCACCGCTATCAAGGAGCCCAACACCCTCTGGAAGACCTGAGGGGCTGAAGTCAGCCCAAAGGGGAGCGCTGCAAACTGAAAGTGTCCCCTGTGGCAGGCAATCCTGAGATACCGCCTGCTCTCTGGATGAATAGGGATGTGAAGATAAGCATCCTGAAGGTCCAGGGAGGCAAGAAACTCCCCTGGAGACATTGCTGCAATCACAGAGCGCAGGGACTCCTGGCGGAAGTGGGAAGTCACCACATAGGCATTGAGATCTTTGAGATCCAAAATGGGACGAGCTCCTCCGTCCTTTTTGGCTACCACAAACAGGTTGGAATAAAATCCTGAACCTGTGTCCCCCTGAGGAACCGCCTCCAGGACCTCTTTGTCCAAGAGATCCTGAATAGCGTCGTCGAACAGATGCCTTTTTGTGGGTTCCTGAGAAGGACGAGTAAAATGGAACCGAAAAGGAGGAAGGGAAGAGAAAGGGATCCTGTATCCCTCTGACACCACCTGAAGAACCCATGGGTCCGCCACTGACTCCTCCCAAGTCCGGTGAAAGATGCGGAGACGACCGCCTACAGCCGGATGCGGACCCGGGTTCGGCGAGTCATGCCGAAGCAGTCTTGGAGGTCTTGGCCTTGGAGGCAACTTTGGGCCTCCAGGACTGTTTGGGCTTGGAGGAGGAGCGCGTAGTGGGAGGACCCGTTTGGGCCGAGGAGCGTGTCTCAGTCTGAAAGGAACGAAAGGACCGATTGCGTTTGGCTGGAAACTTTTTCTTAAAGACTGAGGGTAGAAGAGTACTTTTACCGCCAGTAGCCTCACTGATCATTTCTTTGAGTTCAGACCCAAAAAGCAAATTCCCCTGAAAGGGCAAGGAAAGCAAAGCCTTCTTAGAGGCCGTATCAGCAGACCAAATTTTCAGCCAAAGAGCGCGTCTAGCCACCACAGAAGAAGTGGAGGCCCTCGCCATCATGCGCACAGCATCAAAAGCAGCATCAGCAACATAGTTCTGAGCTTCAGTGATATTAGCAAGAAGCTGCAACTGTTCAGATACAGGCGCATCCTGGCGAACCGCTTCAGTCAGTCGTTCAGTCCAGGCCGCAATAGCTCTATTAACCCATGCCACAGCAAAAGTGGGGCGCATGGCTGTGCCAATGGAGGCAAAAATAGACTTAAGAGAGAGCTCTAGTTTCTTATCCGTCCAGTCCTGCAAGGCAGAGGCATCTGAGACAGCCAAAGCAGTAGATTTGGATAGTCTAGACACAGGAGCATCCACTTTGGGAGGATGAACCCATTTTGCCAGCTCCGCCTCAGGAAAAGGGTAAAGTTTGGCAAACTTTTTGGAGACAGAGGAAGATCTATCAGGATTCTTCCATGCCTCAGAGACCAGACGGGCAAGAGTAGGGTTAGTTGGAAAACAAACAACAGGCTTAGATGGCTTTTTCTGAAAAACATCAGTAGGATCATAAGTGGATTCCTGAGTCAGAGGAAGGTTGAGCGTATTCAGAACCGCTCTGATCAGACCCTCAGCCGAAACTTCAGGGTCACACTCATAGGGGTCCCCAATGGACCTGTTAGATTCAATAACAGTACGTTCCTCAGCATCAGAATCCTGTAAAAGTTCTTCTTCAGAAGAATCAGTGATATCAGGAGCTCCCTGTGGCTTAGGCAGGGAGGTCCTGATAGTAGAGGGGGTCTGCCAGACCTGGAGAGCCCCCTGTACCTGAGAGGGAAAGAGTTGAAGTGTGGATCTGAGATCCCTAGTGGCAGCTTTAAACTCCTTCACCCAAGATGGCTCAATAGCGTGGCTGGGAAGCCCAGGGTTGCTATCTTGACCAGTACAATTAGGGCATAGATCCCCCACATTATCGCCATCCAGCCCAATGTGGCAAGAGGAGCAAAACGCCATGGGGGTGGCAGACCCCCCATCCTCCTTAGACTTGGGTCTAGCCCCTAGCTCCAGTGAAGTAGACATGCTCACAGCGTCAAATATACCCCACTAATAACACTATCACCCAGAAAAAGTGTTAAGATTAAAGTTTCACCCCAGAAATGTTCTAAAAACGGACTTATCTGGCCAGCGAAGGGTTAATCTGTTGAGGAGAGAGAAGGCTCGGTCCCTGCGTAGTGTACTCGCCTAGGAAAAGTACCACAAAATGGCGGCCGTCGTGACAGCCAATCAGAAACGAGCGCGAACCAAGCGCTCATGGGAAATGTAGTTTTTCCTTACAAGTACCCCAAACAGTGCCCGAAGCCCCCCTGAACACCCCACATAAATAAAACACATTCCGGATGATAGAGCAGGAGCCTAGAATTAAAATGAGCCCTCTCTGAAGTTGCTGTGACAAGCGGTTCCAGAGATATGTCCCATACTGTGAATTCCCATAGAGAGTAAAGGAGCCCTTGCGTCTGAGCGGGAAAAAGCCGCGCTTAAAGGCGCGGAACACCATTTTTAATAAAGTTTAAGAAAACATTAAAAAGTGCCCAAACAAGCATGAAACACATGAGAAACATAAATAAATGAATACCCAATGCTCCAAAACTCAGAGAATAACACAGAAATTGCATAAACAGTAATAATGCAATAAAAAACACCCTATGAGTGCTGGAGTGTATTAAAACTCCCAAATACAAGCCCATCAAAGGGACACTGTGGGGACAAGTGGACCTTCAGCACTCAATGGGTGACTCACCTTCCTTGCTGACTTCTGTCTTCAGGTGACCATGATAGGGAGGAAAAGAACCAGAGGTAAATTCCCCAACAGGGGAGCTGCTTAACACAAGCTGTCCCCTCTTCAGGGTATAGGTCCACAGGAAATCCCTGGAAGCTGCACCAGCCACTTTAAAGAGGGCAATTCACAGCCATGGTCACCCTCCTAATGGTGGTATTCCATATTTGAATAAAAAAATAATAAAATACTAAGATGCATAGATGTTCTCTACCTGGTGTGAAGCACACCAGGAACAAATCAATATGAGTGGCTCTGGCCAGAAGGTGGCTTAAGTAAGAGGGGAGGCTCCGCCCCTTGCAAATTATTTGCATAATTGTTCCTGCCTATTAAAGGGGACTTACGCCTCCCAGAGTACCAGTGACCTGTATTGGACGACAGTGAAAATGCCATTTTTTTCCCTATAGTGCCACCTTCTGGAAGCATTTGGGCACAACAGGCTTGGGGTAAGAAGGCAATTCACCCCTCTTTAGATGCGGCAGGTTGTCTTCTTTCCAAAATGGTATGGTTTGTGTAGCCTTTCTTTACTTCTCTAGTTGTTATAACCATTTTTGTATAGACAAGTAATGTTTGAGAAAATGTTAGAAAATTTAGAGGTTGTAGTAGGTGTCTTTTTGCACTTCTAGCATCCCCTGTGGTAGGTGAACCCATACCAATGGGGTGTCATTTTTCTCCCAAGAGCACTAGCTAATGAATACAGTTGTAAATTCCATGGTTTTCACAGATTTCAGTAAGTTGAAGTGGCAGAAATGTAAGAAAATGCCATTTTTTCCTATAGTGCCACCTTCTGGAAGCATTTGGGCGCAACAGGCTTGGGGCAAGAAGGCAAGTTACCCCTCATTAGATGCGGAAGGTTGTCTACTTTTCAGAAATATATAGTTTTATATAGTTATTCCACAAAAACCCTAGAATGCGCATTTTAGTTTATAAAGTTGAAAATGTCATTTTGCGCTGCTGGTGATTAGGGCTCTACGCTAGCCTTGGACGTAGGTAAAACTATACAAATTTGGTATTTTTTTACTTGGGGGACTCTGGGCTTTTTCAAATAATTGAAACTTTTTCAATCAAGGTAAATGTTTTTGATACATAGTATGTGATTTTAGCAAAATGAGTACATTTTCACCTTTTTTTGTCATTATGACATCATAGCTTTTTGCACAATGTAAAATTCTCTTCATGTAAGGTACCACAAGAAAGCTCAATTCGTTCTGAAAAAAACAATATATAGTTTTCCATATTTAACTAAAAATCCCCAGAGGAAATCAAGCATAAACGTAAGGATAGCAAAAATGCTGAAAAAGTGTCTGGCCTGCAGGGTACAGGCAATGGCCCAAGCCTCTGGCATTGAAGGGGTTAAAGGAACACTAACACCAAAAATGAAATAAATTGCTACTACTTTAAATGTCACATACTTACAGTTAGTATATGTAAATGTACATGTTACAGCCCAAAAATATAATCCTAAACTCACTCTTTACCTCATGTTTAACCCCTTAAGGAACATAGGATTGTACAATGCATTGCTTCACAATGCGTTGCTCACCCCTCTGGTTCATAAGAGGTTAAATTTTCCTGTTCAGAGATAATTAATTTAATCTTACATGTGCTGTTTGTAATGAGAGATAACAGCTAATGATAGTGAATTGATTGTGACTTGTATTGTTTTATCTCAGCCCATTTACAGATAATCCTGGATAATCAATGGAATCACTGGAAAAAGCAGGAATGTCTGCTCCCTCAGAGCATATATAAGACTATATAATTGAAAAACAGACCATTTTTACATATTGTAGCATGACATACAAAGTATTTAAGTGTACATACCCCAGTTCATTTAGGTGTTAGCGTTTCTTTAAAAGGGCACTACTAACTGAAATTAAAATTGTTATATAATTTCAAATATCATGTTCTTTTAGATCTCTAAAATCTAATCCTACACATGTATAGACTATTTTATATACACACATTTTAATTGTTTGTGCAGAGATAATACTACTAATGTATTGACATTAGCACCCATTGTTCTTCTATTTAGAAAGGTTGATACATTATCTCAGTCTAGTTAACCCCTTCATGATGAATTAAATGCCAGGACCATCACACATTTCCATCCTTTAAGGATGGGTGATAGTACCAGCTTGTCATGACTTGCATGATCGCAGCACACCTCAGGGAGCACTGCGATCATTGTGGAGAGGCTGTAACTGACTGCTCCAGTGGCTCTGTACATGTTATCACTGTAGCAGCAATCACATGTACCAGTGGAGCCACACGATAAAGACAATGTAAGAAAACATTCCATCTGTCACTGTTCTCTGCCACTCTCTTCCTCACTGTGATTGTGAGGCAGAGAGAAGCAGAGAACAGAGCTCACATTGCCTCAAATGTCCAAAAATGAGGCAATTTTGAGGTACTGGGAGCAGAACTGATGCTGGAGGTTAAAATCACAAAAAAGGCCTGACATTATGTAACCAAATAAATGTTTTAGAGTAAGAACAAAGTATCTTATTTATACAGATTAATTTATAAAAACATACTGGAGTTTAAATAAACATTAATGTTAGTTTTATCACTGTGAAGAAATGTGATACACTCATATATACACACCACATAGTCTGATCTCCTATAACAGGGACAGCAGAGTGTGAAAGAGGGACAGAGGGATTGTGCCGCAGAGAGACAGTACCCCCCTAAAAATGGACATTTGGGAGGCATGAATGGCTGTTCATTCCTTTTATCCAGTTCCTATCAAAATGAACCAATTGAGCACAAATTATCACAGGCAAGTCTATAAAAATTAATGTATTTTCTCTTATTATACTTACAGAAGTGGTATCAAAGGAAAGCCCTACTTATGCTTAAAAATGATATACAGTTTCTGTGGGTGTACTAAATGAATTAGAGGGAAACTAGAGTTGGATAAAGACATAAAGGCCAAAATTGCCCCTGTTCTCTAGTTTCAAAAAGCCTTCGTCACTAAGGGGTTAAAGACAATAATGAACAATAACTTCTTAGACACATATCAAGATTGCTAAGGTAACAGGAGAAATGGGAGCCCCCAGAGAGGATACATAGCACTAGATTGTAGGCAGCAGAAAAGAAGTAGAACTTTTTTTTACAGGTCTAGCATGGAGAACAGGGTATTTAACTCTTTGACTGCCAGAGTGGTACGCAACACATTGCAAAGCAATACGTTGCGTACCCCTCTGGCACGCAAAGGGTTAAGTGTGTATAACCCCAGACCATGTTTATGCTTTAGTGTTCCTTTAAAAAAACGTCTTTGATGTTTAAACATGTCCTCAATACGTTATTTGCAATTTATTGGAGATGTCGCTGGCATCCATGAGCTTACGGAAAAGCAAACAATAAAAAATCCTATATAATAATTTGCTAAGGGTGTTTGTCAGAAGCCGTCATGCGCAGTAGAGACTGCCCGAATGCACAGAATGCTGGAAGCACGGAATGTTGGGAGCACAGAAAGAATGCTGGGAACACGGAATGTTGGGAGCACAGAAAGAATGTTGGGAGCACAGAATGCTGGGTACAAGGAATGTTGGGAGCATAGAAAGAATGCTGGGAGCACAGAATGCTGGGAACACGGAATGTTGGGAGCATAGAAAGAATGCTGGGAGCACAGAATGCTGGGAGTTCTGTGCTGGGAGCATTCTGTGCTTTCGGGCAGTCTCTACAGTGCATGACTGTGTCGGTGGCAGGACACAGAGCAGGACCGGCCTCTTAACCCTTTGAGTGCCAGAGGGGTATGCAAT
The DNA here is from genome assembly GCA_037306005.1 of Rhinophrynus dorsalis. Taxonomy (NCBI): domain Eukaryota; kingdom Metazoa; phylum Chordata; class Amphibia; order Anura; family Rhinophrynidae; genus Rhinophrynus; species Rhinophrynus dorsalis. The sequence goes on from CM074728.1 coordinate 81,960,867, forward strand.
GCATTAACCCTCTGGCACTCAAAAGGTTAACATCACCTGGACCTTGGCTTGTGTACACAGGCTTTTACACTAGTAAATAATAATATATCCTATTATAATATGTAAACATTCACCCAATCAACACTTATTATATCATGGATTGCAAATATTTTTCTGGTTTATTTGAAGCAGATTTGGGGGGGGGGGCACAAGTTTTATTGCAGTCTTCACTTCCTGATCACATTCCTGTTCTCTGCTGAGAAAGATACAAAGAAAAGGAGGAACAAGGCATGTGACATCATATATTGTAAACCTGTATATTTGTATGGAATCTTTCACAGATATACCTCTGAATGTTACAGCACACTTTGTAACAGAACAGGGAGTTGGGTTTTAACACCTCCTAATGATAAATTCTCACCTTAACCTGGTCAGGAAATCAGCATGGATAATAATAATCAATTATCTGTTGACTGGTTTTCAGAATTGATTTTTAATTAGTTCTTGTATCATGTTCCCAGAAGCAGACTTGATTCTTTCTGCAGCACTCAGGGGTTCCAAACTCCAACCACTGAAGGGTTCTTACAAAGTATTCACTGGGATAAGGTTGTAGTTTCTGATTCCTGTAACAAAGAATTATGTCTACCTCTATGAACATGATATACAGAACTAATTAAAGGGATAGTAATGTTTCACAATGAAAGTAGCTCCAATTAATCTTCATAGTATTTGGGCCATTGAGAACGTTATTTCAATACAATCAGAGTTGTAATACAAGAGTAATTGAATGAGAAAGTATCCCCCTCCCACCCCTTTTACTGTTGTAACACTGCTCACCTCAGAGCAGCAAGGCTGTCCGGATGGATAGCAGAGAGGGACAATCTTCAGTGAGCTTAAGGGAAAACCTGAAAAACCTGTCAAGGGAGCAGGGTTTTCCTTATGCTCACAGTAAGAAGATTGTCCCTTGCTGCGACCTGTCCGGTCAAGAGACCAGATTCCACATCTGAGGGGAGGTGTCTTACACTAGGTAAAAGGGGCGGGAGGGGGATATTTTATCATTCAATTACTCTTGAACTACAACTCTTACAGTATTGAAATAAATTTATGGCTCAAATACTATGAAGATTAATTGGAGCTGCTGTTTTTGTGAAACATTGCTATCCCTTTAAAGAATAGTTTTGGAAAAACAATCTTTTAGGGACATAGGTTCAAAAGAAAAGTGGAGGAATTCTGGGTCAATTCATTTGTGCTATGGGGAGATGTAAACATTCAAATTGATTTACACAGGTATTTTAAACCTTTGAATGCTAAACACAATGCGTTGCATTGTAGTTGATGAAAATGTTGGAATTGTTTGCTCTCCCCTGTAGTGCATATGGTTTGCTTTTCTTTTGAACATACGACCCTTAGGATTTTCTGTAAGTCGGGGTTTATTTCTTATTAGGAGAAATAGTGTTCCTTTAAAGGGATAGTAATACTTCGTTTTATCTTTATTTTATTCTGTAGGCATTAAAAAAACATGAAGAACGATATGTCTTATCTCTCAAACCTTTATGGATGAAGAAATATTCACAAGCAAAGTTTCCCCATCCTGCTCAGCCAGATCAGAAGGGAGGTGCCCAGGTAGACTGCAGAGAGGGACAATCTTCAATTAAGATAAGGGAAAAACCTGAAAAACTTGTCAAGGTGGGGAAGGGCTTTCATTGTTTTCATTGTAAGAAGATTGTCCCCTGCTGTTAGCTGTCTGGTCTTATAACCAGATTCACATCTGAGAAGAGATGGCTTACACTAGGTAAAAGGGGAGGGAGGGGGAACTTTGCTTGTGAATATCTCTTAAATCATAAAGGTTTGAGAGATAAGACTTATATCGTTCATGTTTTTTTAATGCCTACAAAATAAAATAAAGATAAAACGAAGGATTACTATCCCTTTAAGGTGGGTAATTGACTTGGTGGGGGGGAGGCAATAAGAAAGAAAAATATATTGGGCATAAATCAACTTCTCATCTGTTCTTATGGGGGATAAAATGTGGCCCAATGTTAGGATTTGATGTATTTACACACAATGGGCAAAGGCAGAGTGGAGTATTCCTAGGACAAACCAATTTCACCACAAGGATCAAATAAAAATTTCAAAAATCCCATTGTTTAAAAAGGCTGTTAACCAGCTGAATTTTTAGATTTCCAATGTATTGTGAAACAATGTGCTAGACAGGGCCAGATTCTGCAAAAGGCAGAGAAAGAAAATGCAAAGAGCTCAAAATTTTGAGGGGCTCCTAAGCTGTATTGGCCACACCCACATTTTCTATTGTGGTTGTGCCCATGGTGATTTTAGTGTCTCTGCACCACTTTTATACCCCTTTACAGGCTATTATTTAACCAGTTCGATGCTATAGAGGTGCCCAGTTCATTGCAGAGCTATGCATTGGAGATTTATCTAGCAACCAAGGGGTTAAAGCTTTTTTTTGGTATTTTCTGTGCCCATACACAGTGGATGGGACTGGGGAATGGTCATATAAGGAGTGGGGGTGTGGCCATGGGTGGAGATAAGGACACCTAGGGGGAGATTCACTAAGCAGTGATAAAGTGGAGATGATTTCTTTAGTGATATCACTTCTCCAGTTCCTATGTTATTCTATAGAGCCTATACACTAAGATTTCTTCATCTGTGGAGATCTTAGTACATTGGCTCCAAAAAATAACACAGGAACTGGGGAAGTGATATCACTGGAGAAATCATCTCCACTTTATCACCTCTTTATCACCGCTTAGTGAATCTCCCCCCTAGAGTGCCTTGCCTAGCGAAGCCTGGGATAGAAATATGGTTCTGGTGCTAGAGACCTCTCTAAGATTCAAGGGGTTACAAGCCCTGTTTAGATAATTAGGATTTTTACCATTACATTGCATTGGTTGATCCACAGTTGATCAGCTGACCTCTATATAAAAGAACCATTTTGTCTTGGAAGGAAATGCATCGCTCCAGAAAGGTTTCAATGTAATGCATTGCTGACAACCCCTGGAAACCAAGATGGCTGAGATCAGTTAGAATACATAAAGCGGCATATATTTATATATAAAGCCAAATGTGGAGAAATAAAGGGGTAAACCAACAGTACAGTGTTTATAAAATTAACCCCTTGGAAGCTAAAGAGGTCTCCAATGCATCATGAAGCATGGAGAGATCTGGAAAGCTCAAGGGTTTCCTTTTCCCATTTGTATCAACATGAATTTAAATTTGTTACTTATGATGCAGGTTTTTTCCAATTATAATTTGTTGCACACCATTCTGACACTCAAAGAGTTAATGGGCAATTATCACTTGGAGCAAAGCTGTAGATGAAGCCAGAGAGCAACGGGATCCCAACAGAGGTCTAAAAAGAGACCAACCAATGCCCCCCCATGAGGACACTGAGCTGCAGTACATAGTGTCCTGAGCAATTCTGATCCCCATAGACCCTCTTTATTAGGCCTGAAACCCTGAGACAGCAGATCTACGGGGACTGCACAAGCAACCATGGAATTTGTAAATGAAGGCCGCAAATTTCCGGTTTGCGTTCCACAAGAGGGAGTGAATTTTCCGACCCCTCGAATGGCTGATAGGAGCAATTTTGGGGCTGCACAGTACAACCCTGGGCTTTTTACCAAGTCTGCTCCCATTGAAGCAGACTTGATAATTGCCCTTTAAAATGTGTTGTATGTTCAGTGGTGCCAGGAGGAATCTTGTGTCCTGACTTATTGCAAGTTCTCAGAAGCAGGCAGTGGTTCAGCTGTTCTGAAATGAGACGCAGCCAAGACAAGGAAGTACATAGATTTGTCCACAGCTGTTAGGAGGACAGACATACACACAATAGACATGTGTAACTGGACAGTACAGAATGTATTTTGACCTTGATCTTTGGACAAAGGGGTGTACGCAAAAGATGTAGAAATCAATCACTAATGGATTCATTTAACAACCCAACTGGCACGGGTTCCCTGTTCCCTCATTGGTGTCATCATAAATGTTTTAACCATTGAGCACCAGTGGAGTGGTCCTCTGTCCTAATTATCACTTCAGTGGCTGAATCTATATTAACAGAATTTGCACTATTATTCCTTCCCATCAGAGCGTTATCAGTTTCTTAAAGGCCTAACACCCCCTAATAATAACATACCAAAACGTGAGAGGCTCTGAGAATGAATAAAAGGCCAATTAATTATTACACTGCTAGCCATTGCTCAGAAGCATCATGTTTTAGCTCTCTAGTGCCAACACAAAGGAGGCATTTCCATGTACATATTACACTAATCCTGCCCAAAAGGGTGGTCCAGCTCCAAAATGACAGGCAAGTCACCTCTGCACGGGAACACCAGCTAACCCCAGAAGTACATTTTGGCCTTGATTGGGCCTCATCAGTGAGGTGCAGCTGGATTCCCTCGGCACTGAGAGAAAGGGGATCATGTCTGGATTACCCTTTACCCTTAGTGAGACACTCTAAGAGTATTCAAAATATATATACATAATGTGAGAGGCTTCCGAGGACAAACAAACAACATAATAGCCATTTATATGGCTAGTCGCCACTCAGAACCATCACATTTTAGCTCTCTACTGCCATTATAGAGGAGAAATTTTCACATACATATTAGACTAATCCTGCCCAAAAGTGCGGTCCAGTTCCAAAATGACAGGCAAATCCCCTCTGTACAGGAACACCAGCTAAGCCCACATATGTTTCAGCCTTGTTGGGCCTCGTCAGTGAGGTGCAGCTGGATCCCCTTTGCACTGAGAGCAACAGGAGCCACTTCTGAATTACCCTTCACTCTCAGGGTGATCCCCTAAGAGTATTCAAACAAACTAAATCCTCTAATAATACTCCCACTTACCTTACTATGGCCATAAAATACTAATGGGCCTATGAACTGTGCCCTTGATCCTTGGTTCAAGAGATAAGATCTTCAATCAGTCCTGGATTTTAGATCCATGGAGGCGGACATTTTAGCTGCTGGCAATTTTTTTTTTAAATGGAAGCAGTCAGAGTGTATGAGACTATGTAACTTTTAAAGTACCAGAGTGCTGCACAACGCATGTGAAACAGTGAGCAGTATCTGAGGTCCTGTGGTCCTGCTAGCAACAGTCATGTCCGCCTCCATGGACATAGCATACAGGTCTGAAGAAGTTATTGCATACAGAAGAAAAAGAGAAACGGGTGCAGGACCCTCTAAGAGCACATCTGTCTGCTGTCAGTTTTACAAGCCCCCCTATATGTTTATGCTCACCAGAACCAAAATGATTTAGTGCACGTCTGGAGTCGAATGATCATCTCCCAGGGATCTCTCCCATATGGAATCAGCACTCTCAAACGGTCCGAGGATTTTATTATAGACTATATTTATTAATTTAAAAAATCATCCAAATAAAATGATATCATTATATGCACAATTAAAATAATGCCCCAACACGTTTTGTGTTTAAAATAACACTTCCTCAAGGGTAAAGTGAGAATATTTCGCATATGTGTTTATTTCCTGATAGTTCTAACTGACAGGAAGTGACTCAGCAGTTTCTATCACATTCTATGGAGAACTGTATGTCAGTTACTTTCCTCTCAAATAAAATGTAACAGAATAACTAATTGAATCTGACCACTAGAATGCACTGCGCAAATAAAAAAAAGGGGTTTAAAGTGGAGCTTTCATCAGATGAACATAGAGCCTTAAATCATAATTGCTTTAGCGATATTCCTAGACATAGTTGTCTTTTCAAGATTAATTGCTGCAGTAAAGAAAAATAGAAACTTTTCGGCAGGCAGGCACCGGCAGGGATCTTGCAACAGGCGATCTCTGTGCTGTCAGTCCCTCCTGGTGCCTTAAGGCACAAAGGCTTCCAAATCACCAATCGCAGAGTTGAAGGGGACGGACAGCGCAGACTCCGAGATGCCATCTCTGCAAGATGAGATGTCTGTGCTGTTCCCCACTGGCCTGCCTGCCGAAAAGATTCTATTTTTCCTTAATGCAGCAATTATTATTGAAAAGACAACTATGTCTAGGCATATGGCTAATGTAATTATGATTTAAGGCTCTATGTTCATCTGATGAAAGTTCTGCTTTAAACTGTAATAACTCTAGAAAGATGCATGTTTCAGCAGTGGGAGTAAGTACCCTTGCCTTACTCAACAGGAAGAGCCCTATAATATATATTCTTTATTACAAAGGTTTAACAGTAAGCCTTTTTAGTGAAAAAATATATATTATAAATATATTTCTGATGACGGTACTTCCACTGCTGGTAGATTCTTCAGTTGAAAGTTATTACAGAGCAAGCGTGCATTTTTTGAGAGTTTGAGTTCAAGAATTTTTTGCAGCCCGCTGCTGTTAGCCTGTTAAAGGGATAGTAATGTTTCATAATAAAAGCAGCTCTAATTAATCATCATAGTATTTGGACTTTGGAGAGTGTTATTTCAATTCTGTCAGAGTTGTAGTACAAATGTAATTCAATGATAAAGTGTCCCCCTCCCGCCCCTTTTACTGATGTAACACTGCTCAGCCAGAGCAGAAGGGAGGTGCCCAGGTAGACTGCAGAGAAGGACAATCTTCAATTAAGATAAGGGAAAAACCTGAAAAGCTTGTCAAGGGGGGCAGGGATTTCATTGTTGTCATAGGAAGAAGTTTGTCCCCTGCTGTTATCTGTCTGGTCTATGGACTGGATTCCACATCTGAGAAGAGATGGCTTACACTAGGTAAAAGGGGCGGGAGTCGGAAACTTTGCTTGTGAATATCTCATAAACCATAAAGGTTTGAGAGATAAGACTTATATCATTCTTCGTGTTTTTTTAATGCCTACAAAATAAAATAAAGTTAAAACGAAGTATTACTATCCCTTTAAGAGCTGAGTGACGCAGACACATGTATTAACAGCCCTATGTGACAGCAAGACATCACAAACTCAAGAGATCAGAAAAGTCCACGTTAGCTCTGTAATATCTCTTAAAAGAATCATCTGCTGACACTGAGAGCGCTCTTGTTTCTTTCTGTGGGAAAAAACCCCTACAACATACATATGCTCGTAAGCAGGATTTTACAGCACCTTTTAGTCTTTCTATGGAAGACATTATGGGTTTTGCAGGCCTGTCTGTGCATACAGGGAAACAGGAGGGTACTATGATACACAGGTCATTAAGAATCATGTACCTCCTTGAGAAGAAGCCTCCACCAGTCAGCTTCTAGCTAAGACATTAACCAATTGACTCCAAAGAATGACTGACTGCTGCTGATGTCTATTACAGACACACACAAGCTAAACTTAGAGTTGTAGGAATTAGACACTGGAATTTTCTTTGCCATCCATCTCAAGCTTTCCAGCAGGCGCAATGATGTATCTAAGAAAAAAGAGTCACCTTTAACCTCTTTGGAGCCAGCAAGTCTTGGCTGCAACTGGCCTCTGAAGCACCTAAAGAGTTAAAGTGGCATTCTCTGACAAAAAAGTTGTTATATTTTTAAACTACATTGCACACCTCCCAAGTGTCCCTCATTAGAAGGGACAGCCCCTCTCTGACACCCAAATCCCTGTGACCCTCTTTCCAACTCTGGTGTCTCTCTTATAGGAGATCAGACTGTGTGGTGTGTATATAAGTGCATCACATTGCTCCACAGCAATACAACTCACATTATGTTTGTATAAACCAGTGCATGTGTCTATAAATTAATCTGTGCACTATAAATAAAATTGCTCTAAATAATGCATTTAGTTGCACATAGAGGTGTCATTAGGTCATGAAAAAATCTATAAATTTTCAGTAATGCCCCGCCCACCAACCACGCCCCCAGCAGCACTACTTACCCTACCCTCTTTGGCCATTTGAAATGCTGAGAGATATGCACTGAAAACTGCCTGTACTTTACACTAGCAAACATACTTGTACTTTTTTTATTTTAAAGATTCTTATGTGTTATTTTGATTTACCTCCCCTCTGTCATAATACACCCCTTCTCCAGCAGGCACTGTATGCAAATTAAATATTTTTGCATACAGTGCCGAAACAGGAAGAGACATCGCAACAAGGGATTGGGAAATCAAATCAACACATTTATGGCCTTATGCACCAACAAATGAGGAACATTTTGGGATCAAACAAAATTTTATCAAATAAAAATTCTCATAGATATAAAATTAGGATTTTAACCCATTAAATTCTGGAAAGGTTCCCAATGCATTACAAAGCCACACCCTCACTCCTCACATAACCCCTCCCCAAGCCCTATCCACTGTTGCCTGGCACACAAAATTCCCTTAGCCTATAGCATGCAAACACAAAAAAGCTCTTGACCCCTTTGTTACTAGAGAGATCTCCAGTGCATTGCACCACAAAGCGTTGGTGAGATCTCTAGCCTTCAAGTGGTTCAGTAATAGCCAGTGAAAGATGCTGTAAAGTGGTAAATAAATCAACCACCACAGTACTGTAGCTGGTGTCTGTGAGGGGACATTGAAATCAATCTGACCACTTCTACAAATCAGAATATGGGTGTGACCAGCAAACTGAGACATCTCCCCACAAAACAGGGAGCTCCAGAAAGTTACCTACTTTGCCTAACTACAACTCCAGCCTCAATTAAAGCGGAACTTTCAGCTTCATAATATTGCCACCCCCCCCCCAATTCTTTCCTAATGTGGTGATATGTAAAGCCATACTGTTATTATGAGGAAAAACTTTGCGTTATTAATGAAAGCAAACGTCTTCTGTAGGTATCCAGGGCACAGAGCTTACAAAAGAAGCTCTGTGCGCTTTTGCCTTCAGCAACTTCCGTTACCGTAAGGTAACAAACGAACATCACCACCAATCCGGGCAGAGCATGTAACACACGGTGCAGTCTCAGAGGTCCCTTACCTCTAAGATGTCTGCGCTGTTGTCCGCTGGATGCCTACAGAAGAGGCTTTACTTAATAACGTGGACGTTTTCCTCATAATAACAGTAAGGCTTTACATATCGCTACATTAGGAAAGGATCGAGAGGAAATGTTAACAAGGTGATAGTTCCGCTTTAAGTGAGTTATTATTTTAAATTAACTAAAAAATGCATAACATTTGCAGTGGGCCCTAAGATACTTCTGCTTTAACCCTCTGAGGCTGGAGGGGTACGCAATGCATTGCAATGTGTTGCGTTCCCCTCTGGCATTCAAATGGTTAATACAGCAGTTTTTGTTAACAGTAGATGCCAGATTGCATCACAAATATAAAATGGCTTGCAGCCAAACCAAGCTACTAGAAAATAATAATTTATCTAGATTTTACTGGCCAACTGCACCATGCTTTAGTCTAAAAACTGCCTACTGACAGGGTCAGACACAAGGCATTACATAGGCTAATTGACAGGGTTACCACCTCATCCTAAAGGAGCACCAACATCTCCTAATAATACACCTCTACCTCCCTTAAAGTGGAACTGTCACTTTGTAAGAAATGTGAATTTGAAAGAGCTTTCAGAATTATCTGCATTTATTTTAGCTTTTTTTTAAACTTAACCCCTTAACTACCACTTCCGTGCCAGGACCGTCACGGCTGGCTGGCACTTAAGGGGACAGTCCTGGCGCATCATGGAGTTCAGGGCTACCTGCACGGCTGCATGCCGCTCGTGGGGCCCTGAAACAGTACTAAAAAAAAATGTCCGGTGGTCCTCGAGTGCCGGCTGCGCGTGCGTGCGCCGGTCCTTAAGGGGTTAAAGCACTAGCTTATGACAAAAATAACTTTATTTGTCAGGTTATACAAATTAGACAGTGCTAACTGGCATGCCAGCCAGATAATAACATTCCGCACTGTTCCCCATCCCAACTGCCAAACCCTGCCAGTCTGTTCTAGTTTATTTCCATAAAGTGTCAAATAAATAAAGCTAAATATTTAATAAACTATTATTTAAATTATAAAAAGACTAGCATAAATATAGTTGAATTTTAAAACCTCTTCTAAAATAACATATTTGTTACAAATTGACAGTTCCACTTTGGTCTGGATAGAAGAACCTCACGGCCATTATAAATTAATTCTGTGTGGATTGCTTCCTGAAAGGTAACATTTAATTACTGTTGTACTGGATACCATGTCATGGAAGAAGATGTGATACTTTATTGCTAGATTCCTCAAACCTCTCTCACTGAAGGAACAACCCATCAAAACCCCCCATTTTAGAAAGGAAGCTCTCTGTGGGAGGTGTTTAGAGTTCTAGTGTCCAACAACAAAGAATCATGTCAACCTCAAATGACATGGTATTCTGTAGTAAAAAAAAAAGATATATATATATTTTTTTTGGCTACTTATGGGACCATAGTGGCTCTAAAGCAGGGATGGGAAAACAGTGCCCATGAAGATGTTGTCAGACTACAACTCAGCTCATCATCATCATCAACCAAAATTGAACTGGCTGAGGATTATGTCAATTGTAATCCATCCACAGCCTGGTAGATAGAAATTGTCCACACACTCTAGTACTGTAGTGGCCCTTATGCTTCCTTGAAGTATAGATCCTTCTTAACCCTTTGAGTGCCAGTGGGGTACACAACGTATTGCTCTGCAATGTGTTGCGTACCCCCTGACACTCAAAGGGTTAAGATGTCAGAATTAAAGCAATGAGGTGGCAGCAACAGTTTAAATTATATTGACTTCTGAACACCCAGCCGGGGGAGAATGCTAGTTTTACTCAGCAGGAACAGCACTGTAACACATATTTTGCATATTTAAAGTTTACTGCTTCTTTAAGAATTACTGCTCCTGGAACAAGTGGCTGGTTGGCATCTTTTGCGACTATGGCTGCATTAACCGAGTTGGCCCAGTTATCAGTCAAACAGTAACCCTCACATTTGCAGTGTATATATAGGCAGGGATGGGAAACCCCTGCGCTCAAGACAACATGTTAAACAGACCTCAGCTGTTATATGGAGTCTCAAGAAGCAGAGCTGTCAATCACACTGTGCCTCTAGAAAGGGGTGTACAGCTTTATGAAGCAGAATATTGAGTGAGATTTCTACATTCTAACATGTTTTCTAGAGCACTGGACTTTTTCCATTCTAGCCCTTTATCTTTTAGACTCAAGGGGCTAGATTCTATTGCAGGTGATAGTTTTATCACTGCATTTAGCTCCAGCTTTCCCCATAGACTTAAAAAGGAAATATTTGCTAAAACAGGAGGTAACATTTATCTCTTGCAAGAGAATCTAGCCCTTGATTAGTAGTAATCAGATTGTGTTCTATAGAACCTTAGGGTTCCCTGAAGAAGAAAATGGGGTTTCACTCCACAAATCTAAATGATGATGAACAGGAGATTGTGGAGACTGCTATAATAAAAACATCTGGGGGGATGCACTAAAGGGCGATAAGGGACTAAGGTGGTGATATGGTGGTGAATTCGTATCGATGGCATATTGACAGTATGCACTGTGATGTCTTCCCCACATATCCATGTGAATCTGCCACCAATCTTTCACAATCCTCCAACATCGTCATGAGTCCTCCATGCCTTCAACAGGTTTACCAGTTTGCATGACAATGGCTAATTTGCATTGGCAGCTTAATGAGACATTATCATATTCATGTGGGTGTGTTTATATGTTAATTTTGCTATTTCCAGTAGCAGCCTTTGCTGTCAGAGTTCACAGTCCCAACATCTTCTTATTGAGCTCTATGGAAACAGAGGACAGTTTGCTGTCTCTACTAAGGATCAGAGATGGCGGTTACCCTCTATTAACCCTTTCAGTGCCATAAGGATGTGGATTACACACCCCTGCAGCACTGAAAAGGTTCCAAAATGAGAGAATGGCAAAGAAGCTCTTCTCTCTGATCCTTTTGTGTCTTCTTTTGCTCCTTTTTTGTCTCGTATCAAACCTTTTTCTCTCATTGCTCTACCATCCCAGCCTGCGTCACTGCATTTCAAGCCTTGCTTAACCCCTTGAGTACCAGAGGAGTATGCAAAGCATTGCTTTGCAATGTGTTGCATAACCCTCTGGCACTCAAAGGGTTAAAATTACACCTCCTCAACAAAGCTTCAACAATCTAGATTTATTTACTTTATTCATGTTTCCCCTATTCAACTAGAACTCTAGCACTGTAATCTGCACTTGACCCTTATGCAGAGGTATAACTAGAAGCCACCGGGCCCTGGTGCAATAATTGCCATGGGCCCCCCCCGACCACATTGGCCCCCCTCAACTACATTGGCCACCTCCATATTGCCCCTTGCACATTGCCCCTTTCACAATGCCCCCATCTCCACATTGCCCCTTCCACAATGCCCCTCATTCTCCACAGTGGCCCTTTCATCTCCACAATGCCCTTCATTCTCCATATTGCCCCTTCCACATTGCCCTTTTAACAATGCCTCCATCACAATGCCCCTCTTTCTCCACAATGCCCCTTCCACAGTGCCCCCATCACAATGCCCCTCATTCTCCACAATGCCCCCATCACAATGCCCCTCATTCTCCACAATGCCTCTTCCACAGTGCCCCTCATTCTCCACATTGCCCCTTCCACAATGTCCCTACTGACCTCCCCCCCTCCTCCTACCTCGAGTCCCTGGTGGTCTAGCGGTGTGAGATGACAGATCTGTGCCTCATTCGGCACAGACCTCTGTCTGGAACTCAAGTTCCCGTGCAGTTCTTAGTAATGCAGAGCGCTGGGAGATTATGCTATCTCCCAGCGCTCTTCATTACTAGAGCGACGGCTACCAGGAGATCAGCTGTGCTGCGGGAGCATGGCGAGGGTGTCACAGGGGGTGGCCGGGCCCCTGAGAGTGACGGGCCCAGTCGCAGGTGCGACCCCTATTGTTACGCCACTGGCCTTATGTTCTCTCTATGTCTCCCTTCACCACTTTAGACTGTAAGCTTTCTAGCAGGGACCTCACTTCCAAGTGCTTCTAAAGCACTTGTAACCCTGTATTGTCCAAATCCGTAAATTGTAAAACACTGAGTAAACTTGTAGCGCTATATAAACATATTCATTAATTCAGAAGATATATATCACAGCTTCTCTGTCGTTTTGTACTGACTTAAAAAGGTGAGTGAGCTATGCATCAATCAGCTGTTCTAAGGTAAAGTCACCATTGTGACTGTACCTCAACATAGCGCCTTACAAGTCCTTAACTGAATCAGCTGATCAGTAGATAGCCATCTCAGCTGGTTTAGTCAGTACAGAAGGCCAGAGAAGCTGTGATGTATAGCTTCTCTGCCGTTCTCTAATTTTGGAACCATTTCAGTGCCACGGAGGTGTGCATTCCAATCCTTATGGAACTGAAAGGGTTAAGAGAGTGATGCAGTTTGTGGCACTGGAGTAGGAGTGGATTGTCTCCTCTCCCCCATTGGGCAAGTGGATTTGTATTGTATACTTTTTTGATTGTTCATAATATGTATCGGCAAGGCTATTTACCATTGTTATATGATAACCACCATAGTATTTGATGATGGGCACTATTTTTGGTTATGTTTCATTTTAGCACATTAGTTTGGGCCTTGCTTGTCTCCCTTCAACTGCTGTTTTTAATTGTTTATAAATCAGTATTTTTTTACTAATAAAGATATTTCCTTTGTATTATATTTTCTAGGGTTGAGTGCCTCATTAATGAACTTTGCTTTTAGGGTTCCTTTTACCCTATAGTATCTATGCAATATGTTGCAGCAACACAAGATTGCCATTGAAAATCATTGTAGCTGAAAAAGTCACCCATTTGCACTGTCCCACAGAAAACAATGATGTTTGCTCTGTGAGGCTTGTTGTTGCAACAAAGTTCCTACAATAAAGTCCCCAGTGTGTACTAGCCCTGCTTTAATCTATTCATAACAGTCACTGCTCCAGAAGCTGCACTTTGCTTAGTAAAGAACAGGAAGTGAGAAGTGCAAAGGAAAATGGCTTCCCCATGCATTAAAAATTAGGGCACATGCATTATCATGCATCTTAGGTGCGGTGAAGGCCTGGTATCTTTTAGTAATGTGCACACATAGATTTTTCAGCATAGTTCTACATATAATAGCAACTTGCATTTTCAGATTTAGTATTCCGTCAACCCTTTGAGTGCCAGAGTGGTATGCAACGCATTGCGTACCCCTATGGCACTCAAAAGGGTTAACCCAGGCATAGTAAATTACAGCTCTCATCATCCCCGACCAGCCAGGGACTGGTTGGAGTTCATGAGTTGTAGTTGCCAACAGCTGGTGATTCAACAACTGGTTAACCCTGCTTTAACCCTTGAGTACTAGAAGGTCTGCAATGCATTCCTCTGTACAAATGTTCTCCAGTATACTTAGATTAAAACTCATTAATTCTCTTCCAGAAGCACAAAGCAGTGACTGCATTTAGGTATTTTTACTTTATTCGTATCGCAAAAATAGAAAAGCTAAAATAATTCATTAGACTGCATTGTCTTTTATTAGAGTCATAAATAGTTAGCCGGTGCCAGGCCTGAAGTTCCTCTAGTCTGGAGCGCTCAGTCTTGAGTGGAGAGGGGAATACTCCTGCCATTTGGCTCTTTGTGTGTGTGTGTGTGTGTGTGTGTGTGTGTCTAATGCCATTTGTTCAAGCCCTGCCCTCAGCAGCTGCACTATACGAGAGTTCTGCACAGGACGCAACTGTTCTACGAATTTCTTTCTGGTTTTTACTTGCCAGCTCTTAAAGGAGAAGAAAAAACAACACAGACTAGCTTACATTTACTTGTGCATTAGACTATTGTAGCATTTTCAATTCTTTCCAGTGACTCAAGTAACATGAAAAAATATCCAAATCACTATCATTCACCTACTCAGGGCTGGATTTACATCCCAGCAGCCCCTAGGCAAGGCACTCTAGGTGTCCTTAGCTCCACCCATGGCCACACCCCCATTCCTCACTTAACTCCACCCCCAGTCCCATCCACTATTTCCTGGCACAGAAAATAACCTTGGCCTATAAAAAGAAAGGACAAAAGAAAAACCATTAACATCTTGGTTGCTAGGGAGATCGCCAATGCATTAATTTGCAATGCATTGGAGATCTCTCTAGCATGCAAGGAGTTAAATAACAGCCCGTAAAGGGGTTACAACTGGTGCAGGGACATCAATATTTCTCTGGCCACACCCACAGTCTGAAATACTGAGGCACCACTCCTCATAACTTGGAGCGCTATGTAGCTGCCTATTCTGCCTTTTGTGAAATCCGGCCCTGCACCTACTGCTGTACTAGCTAACTGTGCAGGCACTCGTTTTTATTTATTATGTAAATACTAGTGTAAAAGCTGTGTACACGGGCCAGCATTCTGTGCATTCGGGCTGTCTCTACTGCGCATGACTGCATCGGACAAACATACATCTGGCCTTTTATATTATAGGATGTGTACCATCTGACTGACGAAAAAAAAAGATTGACCTGTAAATAGCTGGGATAAATATACAAGTACATTACTGTCATTAGCTATAACATTATCACTGATTGTTTAGTCTTCATAGGGGGTGTAGCTTGATATCTAGCATTTCACAAAGATGGCAGCTTCCCCAATTGACCTGCGTGTTCTAATTTTAGATACAATGTGCAGATAATAATAATAATATATGTCTTTTCTGGACTGGTTGCATTTATTTTAGTTTTTAAATTTAATGGAGGTGAATTTTAAACGTGTTATATTTCCTTTTAAATTACACATGCCCATCATACAAACACTCTCTTAAAGTGGACCTGTCAAACTAAAACAAGTTTAGTTTGTTTTACAGACAATTAAAATATGTCTATATGTTGTACTATCCATTTGTTCTATAAGATGAGTAATTTTTTGAGAAATTCACCTTTATATGTTGGTGGCAGTGTGACACTTTATACTAATTCTCTGCACAGTATGCTAATTTGTTATTTTTAAGGTCAAATTTATTATCGCTATTCTGCTATAAAAATGTCCCTAGTGTGTGGATTATTTATATTGACCCAGCCCCAAAACAAATTACCATAAAATGTCACAACGTGCCACCAGCAAATAAGCTATCTGAATGTGTTTTCAGAAAGCTTTTCTGTCTGGGACTGAGAGAGCAAGAGAGAGTGCAGGAATGTAAAATAGATACAATGTAAACAAGACAGTGATACAATGTAGAAAAGCTGCCTCTACAGCATACAGATCACTCAATGTTGCAGGAAGATTGCACCATTATATAAATGTCTCTGCTTCACAGTCCCTAACCAGCAAGCTCTTTGGAAACCAATTCAGGGGATCCAGTGTCAGGAACGTAAAAGATAAAAAAAAAAAAATAGGTGAAAATGAAAAATGTATAAGGTCATTTGACTTTACATATCGTGTACTTGTAGAATGTGTAAAGTCATAAAAGAGGATGACTGTCACTTTAATTTCTTATATATGATTTATACTACAAATGGTAAGCACAACAGATAGACAATTTTTGCTTCTTTTTTAAATGAACTTAGCGCATTTTAGGGGGACAGGTTCCCTTTAACCATCTGAGTGCCAGAGGGGAGGCAATGCATTGCACAACCCTCTGGTACTCAAAGGGTTAAGTAGAAACATGCGTATAGAGGAAGGGTTTATAGTCAATGAGGTTAAGATCTGGGGCAACTCACCTGCACCATAGTGTAAAAAATACAAATCCCCCAAATGTACATTGATTTAAATGGGGCTTTTAACCCCTTGAATGCTAGAGACGTCTCCACTGCAATACTTCACAAAGAGCTGGGGACGTCTCTGGCATTCAAGGAATTACAAACCTACAATATAGTCAAATATTGTGTCTTAACCAGGAAGTATGTGCTGACCCTCAGCCACAGAACCTCGTGGGTTGGGCATTCAGCCTCCTCTGCCTCCACAGACCCTGTGTGTAAGAGTTTCAAGCCTGACACAGAGGATCTATGGGAAATGCATCACACATGACAGAGACGGAACTATGAAACTTTAGGTCTGCAGTTCAGTCTCTTCTCACAAGGAAGCCCCGGGTCTCTCTTCAGTTCCCTCTTCTCATCTCCCATTGGTCTGCTAGTACTCATAGTGTAGCTACAGCTCCATCAGCAGGTCTGATTTACAGGGATCAGATCGGCAGACAGGGCACTATCAAAGTGATGGTTTCACTTTAAAGTGATCCTAATGTTTCACAAAAACAGTAGCTCCAATTAATCTTCATAGTATTTGGGCCATGGACAGTGTTATTTCAATACTGTCAGAGTTGTACTTCAAGAGTAATTGAATGATAAAGTATCCCCCTCCAACCCTTTTTACCTAGTGTAAGCCACCTCCCCTCAGATGTGGAGTCTGGTCCTGGGATCAGATAGATCACAGCATGGGACAATCTTCTTACTGGGAGCACAAGGAAAGCCCTGCCCACCTTGACAGGTTTTTCCCTTATGGTTACTGAAGGTTATCCTTCTCTGCAATCCATCCGGACAGTCTTGCTGCTCTGAGGTGAGCAGTATTACATCAGTTAAAGGGGCAGGAGGGGGATATTTTATAATGTAATTACTCTTGAACTACAACTATGACAGTACTGAAATAACACTATCCATGGCCCAAATACTATGAAGATTAATAGGAGCTGCTTTTATTGTGAAACATTACTATCCCTTTAAATCAACATAATTTTATTTGTATCCTGTTGGGTAATTGGTTTACCCTAGAATTGTTCCAGTTCAGTAGAGGGTTAAATAGATAAAGCAGTGCATAAGGAACTTAACTGCCAGAAAGCTAGGTTACAATGTATAAGGCACAGCTCTTTCATACAGAAAAGCACAATCTGATAGTATATAACATAAACTTTGTTTAAAATATAACAAGACACTAGTAGAGAAAAGTGATACCTTTATTGGCTAATTTAATAGCTTTAGAGTGCATGTCTGATGAAGAGTCCTCAGTGACCTTAGTAGCTTGCACTCTAAAGCTATTCAGGTAGTCAATAAAGGTATCACTTTCTATACTCATCTCCTGCTTTATCCATGCTTTGGATATCTGTCTGGCACTCAAAGGATTAAAATAAAATGCCACTATATGAAAGACCTGGAGCCCACACTTCACAAGAAAAGATTAAAAACAGCTTTAAAATGTATAATAACAAAATACATGTGCAAGCTAGGTTAGTGCTGGCAAAGACTCCACACTCGTGAAAATATTCCATCAAATGTTTACTATTATTTATATATAAAATGAAAAGAGTTTGGATGCAGATTGGTCCCAGTAGCTTAAGACTCAACTACTAGGCTAAAATGAATTGGTTAAGAGATATTATGTAATTGTATAGTATAATATTGTTCCAGTAGAGACCGGGGGGATGATGCACTAAGGAGTGTTAAAGGGGTAGTAATACTTCATTTTAACTTTATTTTATTGTGTAGGCATTGAAAAAATATGAAAAATGATATAAGTCTTATCTCTCAAACCTTTATGGTTTAAGAGATATTCACAAGTAAAGTTTCCCTCTCCCGCCCCTTTTACCTAGTGTAAGCCATCTCTTCACAGATGTGGAATCCAGTCCATAGACCAGACAGATAACAGAAGGGGACATTCTTCTTACAATGAAAACAATGAAATCCCTGCCCCCCTTGACAAGCTTTTCAGGTTTTTCCCTTATCTGAATTGAAGATTGTCCCTCTCTGCAGTCTATCTGGGCACCTCCCTTCTGCTCTGGCTGAAAAGTGTTACACCAGTAAAAGGGGCGGGAGGAGGACACTTTATTATTGAACTACTCTTGAACTACAACTCTGACAGAATTGAAATAACACTCTCCAAAGTCCAAATACTATGATGATTCATTAGAGCTGCTTTTATTATGAAACATTACTATCCCTTTAAGGAGGTGATAAAGAGGAGACGACTTCTACAGTGATATCACTTCTCCAGTTCCTGTGTTACTGTATAGTTCCTCTGCAATAAGATCACCAAAGATGGAGACATCTTAGTGAATTGGCTCCATAGAATAACATAGGACTTGGAGAAGTGGGAGGTGATAAAGTGGAGATGACGTCTCCGGTGATATCACTTCTCCAGTTCCTATGTTATTCTATGAAGCCTGTGTACTAAGATAGCCAAAGTTGGAGACATCTTAGTGCATAGGCTCCATAGAATAACATAGGAACTAGAGAAGTGATATCACTGGATAAGCTGAGGCAGATTCACTAAGCGGTGATAAAGCGTTGATAAAGTGGAGATGACTTATACAATGATAACACTTCTCCAAGTCCTATGTTATTCTATGGAGCCTATGCACTAACATTTCTTCAGTTTTGTAGATCTTAGTGCATAGGCTCCACAGAATAACATAGGAACTGGAGACGTGATATCACTGGAGGCATTATCTCCACTTTATCACCTCTTTATTACCGCTTAGTGAATCTCCCCCATTATTGCCACTTTATCACCTCTTTATCCCCCCAACTTAGTGCATAACCACCCAGGTTCTACATAATTGAAATTTGAACTGTATGGAATGATCGAATTATCCTCACATCCACTGGTGGTCACAGGACCCCACATACACTATCTACAACAGCAGCCTTGTTTATTGTCCTCTGTAGTCACAAAGCAACATACACACATTGTCTGACACTTCTGTTCTACTATCAGCTATTACTGAACTTTGTTCCAAAAAGCCCCTTGCACTTCTTCAGGACCCCAGGATTCAAATGAACCCAGTTTGGGCATAATTTCTTTAACGTATAGGCACTATTCAGTAATATGGGAATGGACAGTTTCCTCTCACTTGATTTACTTATTTCCCATTAGTATACCTCTCCCAGGTGCAGCTATGACCCAAAAGATTGACAGATTGCTAGGAATAATGATCAGAACTCAGTAAGAAGAGATCAGCACTGACACTGGATATCCTTTAAGTGTCAGATTCAGCCTTGCAAAATTCCTGTAATTCAGGGGCCTTTGGGTTTTTCCAGTACTGGAAATCTATTGCGCTATTGATTATAAGGGAACAAGAGTCATCAGACATGAGAAGGACTAGGACTGAATGGAAACATTGAAATAAACATAACTAGAAAATTGGGAGTCTTCAAAAACACAGGGTCCCTACTTGTCCCAGGAACCACCTGGCCCCTGGCGGGGCCTGAGGGCCAACTTCCTGCCCATAGACTAAGGACCTAGCCCTGGAACAGGGTATGACCTCCCCCTGAGACTAATCTCTGCACTGTTTGCCCCTTGCCATGGAGGATCCTTTACCAGCTCCTCAGTCCTCTCTTAGGAGTAAGTCACCATGTACTTATTGGGGGTACAGGGTGACCAAGAAACCCAGTGAACATACTTCCCAGCCTTGTCAAAGTATATCCCAAAGGACTAATATGTAAAAGATGCTTCAACACCTCATCCTGTTTTGTGTATTCTGGTCCCTCTGTAACACTTGTACCCAGCCCTGTTCCTTTGTCCCATTGTATAGTTAACTCACTCAGGTCTGACCCATTGTATCCTGTTGTCACCTACTCATTATCTCATCACACGGTATGTTTACACTCCCCTTGTGCTCAGTGTACTGAAACCACCCTCCACCCAGTGACTCTTTTATAAAGATGTGTATTCCTACTTCACCATTGTGCCTCTTTGTATTGTGCCCATCCACCAATAGCTCCATTGTCTTCCCATATGTGTATTGCGAATTGCCTATTGGATCCTAATATGGGTGGATAACTTGTGATGTGTGTATTTAAACCCTGTATGATTCACAATATATCACCTCTTGTCTTAACCTACACTGGTGTTATCTGCTGGGGTAAGTTTGCTATATCCAGTGTGTTCATCCTACACTGAGTCCTGCCTATGTGACTGGGTGAATGGAACTATGATCCTTGTTCCTGACTGGAGGAGATCCTGAGTGTCCTGGTTTAAGGCAGCACAGTTTTGGCGGAGCTACTCAGTCTGAGTACGGGTATCCATCAAATTGGTGGCAGTGGTGGGATGCTTCCTAGCCTTATGGAACATCCAAACCACCACCGGGATCGTTTCACCTGAAACGGATAGAGCATTGGTTCACCTGGACCTGAGGTAGCATTATTGTGGCGGGCTTGCCGAATCCCGTGGAGGATCTCCTGGAAGTCTAGAGGGCAAGTGGCCCCCAACCTGTGGATGTCTAAAGCAACTAGGATGTCGGAATTGCAGAGAGAGATCCATTGGTGCTGGGCCTCTACGGAGCTACTCCCCCAGGAGGTGATCCTCTCAATACTGGCAGCGGCGACTCGGCTCAGTGTGGCAGAACTTCAGGTGCTCTCCAGAGGCTTTTCATCCCCAGAGGTAAAGCCGGACGAACTGATTTGGAGAGATTGTAGTCATTGGGAACTCTGGAAGGAGGCTCTCCAGTTGGATCAGGACTACCAGGGAAAGTTCCTCCCAACTGATGAGGAAAGGTACTGGCTCCAGCTGGACTTACGAATGCCGTTCCTGGGAGAGCAGCCCCGGGAAGAATGTGTGTCGGAGTTGGAGGGGCTGGTCCAGACCGAGATGGAGGTGGATGACAGATACAGGGCTCTACAATGGTATGCAGCACAGCTGTGTCCGGGGCTGGAGGACAACTTTCCCACAGAGGGCTATGACTTCGGTGGTCTGAGATTAGTTTTGGAAAATTTCCAGGAAGACCCGACTTTGGTAGCATAGCGGAGTGACGGAGAAGGGACCTCCAGGAGTTCAGGGAGCTTGATATCCCAGACACACTTGGGCTGAGAGCTGATCTAGACTGGGTAATTCTTCAGGAATGGGAGCTGGAAAAGGCATACAAAAAGTTGTTCAACCTCGGGCAACAGCATGCCCCAGAGAGTAAGGATTGTTGGGACTTCACATCTGAGGATGCTGACCCCGGCAGGTGGATTGGACCGTGGTCTCCACCCCTGGGTTACAAGGGCGCTGGGCAGTTGGCCCAGATCCCCAACCCCCAGGCAGGGGGGTCCCCGCACACTTGCTGTCTCCCAAGCCTGACCACTACACTCAAGCAGAGTCCGGTCCGGCAGCCCCAGCAGAAGCGCTGGACTCTGGGCACAGCACCGTTGGTCTCTGCTCCCCCATATCTGTTACCCCTGCCTTGGTGAGTGGGACCAAAGTTCTCACCAGCGGCTTTGTTACCACTGCCCTGGAGAGTGAGGCAACCGTCCTCTCCAGTGGCCTTGTTGCCCCTGCCCTGGGGAGTGGGATCAAGATCCTACCCAGCGGCTCTGTTACACCGGTACTGGAGAGTGGGACGCCTGTCCTCTCCAGTGGCTCTGTTACCCCGGATCTGGAGAGTGGGACACCTGTCCTCTTCAGCGACTTTGCTGCCCCTGCCCTGGGGTGTGGGATCAAGATCCTCCCCAGCTGCTCCGTTACCCCCACCCTGGAGAGTGGGACACCTGTCCTCTCCAGTGGCCTTGTTGCCCCTACCCTGGCAAGTGGCACCAAGGTCCTCACCAGCGGCGCTGCTGACCCTGCTCTGGTGAGTGTCCCGGAGGTCCTCACCAGTCCCCATGTTGCCCCTGCCCTGGAGAGTGGGACTGACGTTCTCTCCAGAGGCTCTTTTGACCCAGCTGCGGTTAGTGGAATCCAGGTCCTCACCAGCGGCTCTGTTACCCTTACCCTGGAGAGTGGGACACCTGTCCTCTCCAGCAGCTCTCTCACCCCTGCCCTGGAGAGTGGGACCAAGGTCCTCACCAGTGGCTTTGTTACCCCTCCCCTTGTGAGTGGGACTGCGGTCCCCAACAGCCCCCAGTCAACTGACTTAACAAAGTTCCCCTCGCAGAACAGAATACAGTACTGGAGGACTGGGAGACAGACCCCAAGTATTGTACGGGATATGGGTCTCACTGTGGACCCTACTAACCTGCTGGCACACCCGGTAAGGGTCTGGCCCCAGGTTAGTCTTATTTGGAAGGGGGAGAAATGTCACAGGACCCACCAGGCCCCTGGAGAAGTGATATCACTGGAGAAGTTATCTCCACTTTATCACCTATTTATCATGCCTTACTGCATCTCCCTTCTGGTCTTTTTAGTGATGGGCAACCTGGAGAATATAATTCCTTTGGCTGGCTGGGGATGATGGGAGCTGTAGTCCCCAAAAGCTAGAGGGCCCCAGGTTGCCCAAGTCTGATCTACATGCCAAAAACTGGTCCTAAACCCTGCCACTGTCAGAAGGAAAGTGTGAGAATACAAAGGATTTGTACTGTGGTCAGAAATGGAGGGTGAAGAAAAACTGAATAAACCCTAAAAGATTCCTATTTACAAATTAGATGCTTGAATGCTTCTCAGTACCCTGGAGACGTCTCTAACATACAAGTGGTATGAAGCAATAAATACGATTTCATAATATGCTTGTACATTAACAAAAATGTAGCTATTTTTGGCTCAATGCGTCATGTTTAAAACATCAAAAGTTGAGAAATTCTGGGTTGAATGAGCTGCACTATGGAGCTTTTAACACCTTGAATTAAGGCCTTTGTAGCCATACATGTGAGCCTTCTTGTCCCAAGCCCAAAGAGAAACCTGTAGGGCTGAGGATGGGTGTGTCCAAATGGCGGAATTCATGTCATAATGTGAGTGGGGGTTAATCGGGGAGAGCAGGGTTAGGGGGTTGAAAGGAGGTGTCTGTCCTGAAATGGGCAGTGAAGTGACCGGAACTTGATGGGAGTGGGCAGAGTTGTCATAACGCTCACCAAATTGGGGAGTCAGCCACCCTAGAGGCCCCGTAATTCAATCTGAAACCAGAGTCTTTGGGACAGATCCAGAGAATCCCTAGTCTGTTTCAAGAGCCCGGATTAAATCTGGTTTGTCCCATAATTACTCTGCTCTTTTGTTTGTCTGTTTGACACAACAGCTTTTTATTGATAACTTTTAATGAAATATTTTTGTTTTCAAAAATGGATATTGCAAAATAGGCAAAAAGTTGGTATCTATTAAGGAAATGCTGGAGCTGAAATGGCCAAAATGACTCACTGAGGCCATCTGTGGGCCACTTATGAAGTATAGCTTGGCACTGTTAGCTTGCTCTGACAGAAAGGAACAGTAAACTTTTATTTTGACTTTACATAATCTGCAAGCGCATAACATGTAAGGACAAATGACCTGTACTTGCTATTATTTTTTTCACCTTTACCCATTTTATGCATTTTTATGTCATTGTCAGGAAGCTATCTGATTTTTTTTCCCCAGAAAGCATTCTGTGTGGGGCTATGAAAAAGTGCCACAACTTAATAAAATTACAATGTAAAAAAGACAATGAAACAATATAGAAAAGCCAACTGCTCAGTCTACAAATCAATCAATGTTGCAGGGAGACTTGCAACTGTGTATAAATATCATTAGTTTGACTGTCAAAGACAGAAAACTCCTTGGATTCAGAAATTCAGTGATCTTACTGTCGGGGTCATGAAAGTGTAAAAAAAAACTGGTGAAGATTAAAAAAATAAAAATGTAAAGTACAGGCAGTTTGACTTTACATATGCTCGTGCAGGATATGTAATGTCAGAATAATAAAGTTACCATTCCTTGAAGTTCATTCTATAACAAGATTGGCTGACTTCCACATGACATTCCCATTGATATAAATGAGGCTTTTAACCTGTTGAATGCTAAAGAGGACTTAAATTCCTTGAAAGCGGCTAAAAGCCTCCTTTAAATCAATGAGAATTTGATGATTTTTTTCTCTCCTCCATGGGGCAGTTGATTTGCCCTAGAATTGAACCTTTACATTGTTGTTCTTTTTATTCCCAAAACTCCTGATAAAATGGCAGATCCCATGAAACGCATTGTATAATTGGGTTATTTTATATTTTATGTGTTCCTGTTGGACACATACTTTTTTAATAAATATTTTATTGGTATCACATTTTGGTGCCATCTTATTGTTCCTGCCGGATACAGGTGTCTGTTTTTCTTGTGGTAGTGCATTCACCGGTGTTTCCCCAAGCAGGGCCAGTTCCCAATGAAACTGAAACTGGCATTTCATTTGATGTGAGTATACATGGACAATGCACCCTTTGCTATCTATATATTATCCATTAGAACAGTGCCCCCCTGTGGTCTTTCTTTTTGTTTACATGGTGTATATGGACTAAAGCAAAGGTAGCCAACCAAAGCTTTAACTAACTAGGGTGCAGAGGGTGAAGTTACATCAGGCCCAAAGTCCAAGGTTTCCCATTTGCCACAGGATTCAACAGGTTCTAGTTCGACCTCTGTGAAAATATTTTTGTGCTAGGGGAACCATACATGTTAGCATCATGCCCCTTCAATGACTAGTTACACCACTGTATCCAACCCTGGCCCTAAAGAGCTATCCACAGTGCATGTTTTCAGGAAATACTTGAATGAGCACAGGTGGACTAATTAAAGTGACAGAGCCAATAATTAGTCCTCCTGTTCCCCAGCTGGGATATCCTGAAAGCAAACATTGTTGGTAGCTCTTGGGGACCGGAGATGGTGTCTCAGGACTAAAGTGTACATAGGAATGTGCAGGAATGTGTGCAAATAATGAAAAATATTTTATATACACAGGATAAAATGCCATAATTATATAAGTATCCACATACTACATCATGGATTACCTGAAAAAAGACCATTGCCAATATATTTAGAAAAATGGGCAAGTTTTAGGTATTTTGCATATGTGATTCTATGTTTAATTTCTCCAGAGTGTTACAGTACATATGAAAAACTTCTCATCCCCTATAGTGCAGATGGATTGCCCCAGAACCCCTTTACTTTTCTTTTGAACATATGGCCCTAAGCTGTATATATAAATGCACTAGGAAGATCAAGTGCACCATCCGAGAGGAAGTACAACTTCACAGAGCAATGTGTTGGAGATCTCCTTAGCCATCCAGGGGTGAAAATCCCCATTTAAATTACTAGGAGGTTGGAAAATGTGTATTTGTCCCCTATGGTGCAGATGGGTTGCTCCAGTCCTTTGTACATTGTTAAATTTGAGCTGTTTGTGTTAAACAACTAGTAATCATTATCAATAAATAGCTAAGAGTTTTGGGGGTGGATGGGAATGTTTAATGAAAATGTTAGACTTCTCAATTGATCCACATTATGGCAGAACTGGCTCCCCATGTCTTACATCCCTTGTATACCATATATCTCTGCCTACATAATGTTGTTATTATCTTCTTAACCCTGCTTACATGTGCCTAATCTTGTCGTAGCTTGTTATTTCCTCAATAAAGCTTAAAAAAAATGTTAAAGTGATAGTAATGTCCTCATATTTAAGCTCCATATATGATTCTCCTTGCTTATCGCTAAGATTTGTTTTGTTTGGAGTTCGTTCATTCGTGAGATATTACCCTTCAAAGTTTATTGGCATTGGAAGCCCATCAGCCATCTTTAAAAATCTTCTGCTGCTGCGTGTGGTCGTGAAGTCTATCTTTCCTATGCGCGCTCCAATGAAATACCCGATGGGAAGGGGTGAAGCACTCCATACGTCCTCCCTACATCACTCCTAGCTCCAGAGTGAGCGGATGGATTCATAAGACACGCTACAGCTAGGTTCGCTCCTCGTCCCAACCAGGAAGCAAATGAGCCACACCACTCACTTTAACAAAAGTAGATGCGGCTCTGTAGAGCAAGCAACGTGTCATTGCAGAGGGGGCAGGCTTTCACATAGCCTGCATTGAAATTTGTTCCTCTACAGGATCCGTTGTGTCGGCCGACTCCAAGTCGGCTCTAACAGAATTACAGGCAGTTTGATGAAAAGGGGAGGGAGGGGAAGACTTCAACAATGATTTTCGGATGAACGGTAGAGGTACAGACATTAAAACCAGGGCTATACCTACTAAAAAAAACTTTACTTAATCAAACTAGGGCACATTTTTGCTAGACATTACTATCCCTTTAACCTCCTGTTTTTAAATAAAGTTAAACACATATTTTTCTTTAACCCTTCAAACCATTGAGTGCCAGGGGGATACGCAACACATTGCTTGGCAATGTGTTGCATACCCACTCTGGCACTCAAAGGGATAACTTATCTTGCTGCAACTCTGAGTCCGATGGTGCTTTATCAAAAATACATGTGATTTATATTTACTTCAGTGGCATGGCACCAAATATTGGAGGTTAATGTGATTACTGTGCAGTTTTGAAGCTGCAATGTAGAATCATTATGGGTTAGAAAGTAGAGATTCATGCTATTCAAATCTCATTGAAAAATGAATGGTAATCAAATTCTGATCTTGTATTTTTTATTGTGAGTGCATATATGATTTTAATGCATCAAACAACTTGTCAGTGTGAACTTAGTCTTAAAAACAAGAAGGTACAGCTACAAATAAAATTACACACCTTAAAGGGATAGTAAAATAAAAGAAGCTCTGATTAATCGTCATAGTATTCGGGCCATGGAGAGTGTTATTTCAATACTATCAGAGTTGTAGTTCAAGAGTAATTGAATGATAAAGTATCCCCCTCCGGCCCCTTTTACCTAGTGTAAGCCTCCTCCTCTCAGATGTGGAATCTGGTCTCTTTACTGGACAGATCACAACAAAGGACAATCTTCTTACTGTGAGCATAAGGAAAACCCTGCTCCCCTTGACAGGTTTTTCCCTTATGCTAATTGAAGATTGTCCCTCTCTGTGATCCACCTGGACACCAGCTTGCTACTCTGAGGTGAACTACAACTCTGACAGTATTGAAATAACACTCTCCATGGCCCAAATACTATGAAGACTAATCAGAGCTGCTTTTATTTTGAAACATTACTATCCCTTTAATCTGCAGTTAACCTTTACCATTTGTGCACCAGAAAGATGTGCAGTGCATAATTTCTCAACAAATTGCACACACCTCTGGAGAAAAAATGGTTAAAGTTACAGAGCAAAATAAACCCAACCCATGACTTTTATTCTGTTGCATTAGTTCACATTCTCAGAGGATTATATCTTTCTGATGTTGATCAACATCACCATCTCCTGGTAAAAATGAGAAACTACAAGTCTGTATCCAGAGACCTTAATTTAAATTAGGGTGTTAAAAAAGCAGGTTGGGCAATTCTTTGTTATAGCCTATGGTGCAGCTGGTTTAACTCTCTTATTAACTATTTAAGGACCCAGGGGGAGCAACACATTTGTTTTGCAATGCGTTTCGCACCCCTCTGGTCCCTAAAGGATCAATATAAGGTGCCTAATTTTGATGACATGTTTAAATCAAATAACTATACTTACATATGGTTAATGTTTAAGAAGGTAATACTTAATAAAGATATATAGATATGTTTTAAGATTTCTTAATACATGTTACAAAATATATAAACAAATGATGGTGACAGTTTCCCTTAAAAGATAATAATAATCCATTCTTGGAAGGCAAGTTAAATACTAGGGACAGAATTCTAACAGCTTTCTTTTTTATTTACTCCTTAGTTCTAGCGCTAACACTTCAATCAATCCTGGACATTATGTCCATAGAGAATACCTTACAAGTGTCCCTGTTTAAGAGGGACAGTGTCTCACTGAGGCCTAAATCCCTCTGCCCCTCTTTCCTAGCCTTTCATCCCTCTGTTTAGGAGATCAGACTGTGTGGTGTGTATAGAAGTGTATCACATTGTTCCACATCAATAAAACTCACATTAATGTTTGTATAAACTTCAGTATATGTTTTAGTCTGTGTAAATAAAATTATTTGGTCTTATTAATCATGTATTCATTTGCATAAACAGCTATCAATAGGTCACAGAATAACCTAAGAATTCTCTGTGATGCCCCACCCACCAGCCACGTCCCCAACAACACCCCCTAAAACAAAAGTATCCCTCTTTTGTCATCTGAAATGATGGTAGGTATGATGAATGTGGACATGGTAGTTACTGGAAGAAGCAGGGGATGCAGCCTCTGACCATTGCACATGATATTCGTAACCATTTGAGTGCCAGAGGGGTACGCTGGCACGCAAAAGGATTAATCCTTTAACCCCTTAAGGATCCTTGATGATCCTGGTACGTCATTGTTGGATTTGTTTTAAGGACCCATGACGTACCAGGACCGTCATGGAATTCTGGGCTCCCTGTGCGGCTGCACGCCGTTCAGGGAGTCCAGAATCGGATTCCAAAAAAAAAAAAAAAAATGCTCCACGCGCGGCCGGTCCTTAAGGGGTTAATTACAAGAGGGATGTGAAACACATTGCATCATAATACGTTGCATCCCCCTCCGGTCCTTGATGCGTTAAAGGGGAACTCTCACCTCTGCTAAAGTGCTTCTTATATTAAAGTGCTCTCTGAGTTAATCTTCCATCCTTTCTTTTTAATGTAATGTAGTATAGCCTGAGATTTTACCTTTTAAAAATAAGCAGGTGATGTCAGTTAAGGACAGCCTGTCAATCTTCGCCTCTTCTCCTCCCCAGTAGCACCTCATTCTCACAACCTACTCTGATGGAGGATTCCTCCATGTGATCTGGAGTGCTCACTTGCCAATGAGAGCGCTTCAGCTCACATAGAGGAATCTGTCAGAATATTAGGTGAGAATGAGGCGCTACTGGGGAGGAGAAGAAGCGAAGATTGACAGGCTGTGGTATAGAACTGTACCGCAGCCTGTCCTTAACTGACATCACCAGCTTATTTTTAAAAGGTAAAATCTTGAGCTATACTGCATTACATTAAAAAAAAAGGATGGAAGATAAACTTGGATAGCACTTTAAAGGGATAGTAATGTTTCACAAAAACAGCACCTCCAATTAATCTTTATAGTATTTGGGCCATGGAGAGTGTTATTTCAATACTGTCAGAGTTGTAGTTCAAGAGTAATTGAATGATAAAGTATCCACCTCCCATCCCTTTTACCTAGGGTAAGTTGCCTCCCCTCAGATGTGGAATCTGGTCTTGAGACCAGACAGCTCACAGGAAGGGACAATCTTCTTAATGTGAGCATAAGGAAAACCCTGCCCCCCCTTGACAGGTTTTTCCCTTGTGCTCACTGAATATTGTCCCTCTCTGCGATCCATCCAGACAGTCTTGCTTCTCTGAGATGAGCAGTGTTACATCAGTAAAAGGGGCGGGAGGGGGATACTTTATCATTCAATTACTCTTGAACTACAACTCTTACAGTATTCAAATAGCACTCTCCGTGGCTCAAATACTATGAAGATTAACTGGAGATGCTTTTATTGTGAAACATTACTATCCCTTTAATATAAGAAGCACTTTAACAGAGGTGAGAGTTCCCCTTTAAGTAGGTTCATGCACTCTTTCTTCTACAATTTAAAAAACCCCCAGCAACTGTCATGTCCGCCTCCTTGGACATGAATCCAGGACTGATTGAAGATGTTCTTTCTTGAACCAAATTGCAAGGAAAAAAATTCAGAGGGGCCACTAAGATTTTCTGGCCACAGTAAGATGGTAGGGGTAATTATTTGGAGGCCTTAACTCTCTGTTAAACATAGCAGATTTAGTCAATACCACCTATTATGGGATTTGAGTGAACATCCTGTTAATTTCCATTTAATTTGAAGCCACTTGTATCAACATTCTGGTAGTTTGTCTTTATTCTTGTTTTGGGAAATACCCCCATAAAGCCTGAGATCTATTTGTGTGATTGAATGGAATGATGGAGGTCATGGAATTCCAGGATGCGGCGCATGGGCCAGTTGCTGCCTGTCTGACCCTGGGATGTGAGCCATCTGAAATGATTAACCAAAAGATTATTTTACCTAATTAAATAGCGCACACGCACTAGCAGACAGTGGGTTCCAGCCATATGCCCTCTGCTAATAAATGAATCCCTACAGTTCTCAAGAACAGTTCAGTCTATTAAATACTAGTATAATCATTAACTTGATCAAATGTATCAATGACTAGCATTAACCCTACAACTGTGCACTTTTCTAAGTTGATTAAACATTTTTCTTACTGCTTTTGTATTACTGCTAAACACACAATATTTTAGAATAGTAACAGGCTACAATCATATCTCCCGAACATTCCTCTTTGGGAAGAACTGTCCCTCTTTGAGACCCAAATCCCTCTGTCCATCTTTCATACCCTGGTGTCCCTCTTGTAGGAGATCAGACTGTGTGGTGTGTATATAAGTGTATCACCCTGGTGTCCCTCTTGTAGGAGATCAGACTGTGTGGTGTGTATATAAGTGTATCACCCTGGTGTCCCTGTATTTAGGATATTAGATTGTGGGATGTGTATATAAGTGTATCACCCTGGTGTCCCTGTGTTTAGGAGATCAGACTGTGTGGTGAGTATATAAGTGTATCACATTGCTCCACAGCAATAAAACTCACATTAATACTTGTTTGAACTTCAGTATCTGTGTCTATAAATTAATCTATGTAAATAAAATACTTTGGTTGTGTTCTAAATCATTTATTCAGGTACACAAAGAACTGTCAATAGATAATGAAATAACCTAAAAATTCTCGGTAGTTCCCCCCACAGTCACTCCCCCAGCAACACCACCTAAAACAAAAGTGTCCCTCTTTGGCCATTTGAAATGTTGGTTGGTATGTATAATTCATCATTGAGTTATTGAAAAAAATGACTGAGGCCCTCACACTTATCAGTTTCTGATCATATGGCCTGTATCTGAAAAAACCTGGATGCCCCTGACATAAGTATTGAAATAACCCTCTCCATGGCCCAGATACTATGAAAAGTAATAGGAGCTGCTGATTTTGTGAAACATTACTATCCCTTTAAATCAATAGGAAATGTTGAAGTTTGTACTCGTCAAATATGATGCAGTTGGTTTGTCCCAGAATTGCTTCACTGTCTAAGAGCCGTATGTTCAAAAGAAAAGTGAAGGAGTTTTGGCGCAAACCATTTGCACTATAGAGGAGGACTAAAAAAATTCCAAACATCCCCAATGATTTAAATGGGGATTTTAAGCCCCTGAATTCTAGAGAGGTCTCCAACACATTGCGTGACCTCTCTAGCACTCAAGGGGTTAAAATCCCCATTTAAATCAATGGGAGTTTTTAGTACTCCCCTATAGTGCAAATGGTTTGCACCAGAACTCCTCCACTTTTCTTTTGAACATAGGACACTCAGTACAGTAGTTTTCCTGTGCTTTAGTAACTAGACAGCAGCTAATTTAAAATCACCCATGTGTACATCCTACAGGTGTCTGTGCTGTAATGTGCCATTCTGCATGTCTTCCAAGCAAAAACACAATTTGCTAAGCAATACCACATTCTCCAGTTCAAGTTTAGTACAAGAAGAGGATTGTAGGAAAAGGCCTATTCTGGAGTAACATCGCCCTCTGCTGTCACATATGGGAATAACAGTAAACATAATTTTGCAAGAAACTGGTAGAATAAAAGTAATACATTTATTGGCTAACATAGTCGTTTTAGAGTGCAAGCTTTCAAGACAATTTAGGTCTCTTCATCAGACATGCTAACATCACTTTTACTCTACCAGTCTCCTGTTTTTCCCACAACTAGCACGGTACCACCTTTTAGCTATAATTTTGCCAGCGTAGTTCTGTCTGTTACCACTGTTACAATAGATGGGAATTTTCTGTGTTATCAATATATTCTGCAAATTACTCAGCAGCCATACAGATCTGCCATCACTACTCCTCTCCACGCTCACAAGTGTCAGAAAACAAATGATCATTTGACTATTAACTTAATTCATTTACCAAAGACAGCATGTTGGAGTTTATAGGGGGAAGGCAGCATGTCAGAGTTTACTGGGGGGAGGGGGGCAGCATGTCGGAGTTTATAGGGGGAGAGCAGCATGTTGGAGTTTACTGGGGGGCAGTATGTTGGAGTTTACTGGGGGGGGCAGCATGTCAGAGTTTATGGGGGGGCATCATGTTGGAGTTTATAGGAGGAGGGCAGAATGTTGGCTTTTACTGGGGGCATCATGTTGGAGTTTATAGGAGGAGGGCAGAATGTTGGCGTTTACTGGGGGCATCATGTTGGAGTTTATAGGAGGAGGGCAGAATGTTGGCGTTTACTGGGGGGCATAATGTTGGAGTTTATAGGGGGAGGGCAGAATATTGGAGTTTACCAGGGGGCATCATGTTGGAGTTTATAGGGGGAGGGCAGAATGTTGGAGTTTACTGGGGGGCAGTATGTTGGAGTTTACTGGGGGCAGTATGTTGGAGTTTACTGGGGGGCAGTATGTTGGAGTTTACTGGGGGTAGTATGTTGGAGTTTACTGGGGGGGCAGCATGTTGGAGTTTATAGGGGGAGGGCAGAATGTTGGCGTTTACTGGGGGGCATAATGTTGGAGTTTTAAGGGGGAGGGAAGAATGTTGGAGTTTTCTGGGGGGCAGTATGTTGGAGTTTATAGGGGGGAGGCAGCATGTCAGAGTTTATTGGGGGGTAGCATGTTGGAGTTTACAGGAGGAGGGCAGAATGTTGCCGTTTACTGGGGGGCATCAAGTTGGAGTTTATAGGAGGAGGGCAGAATGTTGGGTTTTACTGGGGGGCATCATGTTGGAGTTTATAGGGGGAGGGCAGAATGTTGGGGTTTACTGGGGGGCATCATGTTGGAGTTTATAGGGGGAGGGCAGAATGTTGGAGTTTACTGGGGGGCATCAAGTTGGAGTTTATAAGAGGAGGGCAGAATGTTGGGGTTTACTGGGGGGCATCATGTTGGAGTTTATAGGGGGAGGGCAGAATGTTGGAATTTACTTGGCGGGGTATCATGTTGGAGTTTATAGGGGGAGGGCAGAATGTTGGCGTTTACTGGGGGGCCATCATGTTGGAGTTTATAGGGGGAGGCAGAATGTTGCAGTTTACTGCGGGGCAGTATGTTGGAGTTTATAGGGAAGGACAGCATGTCAGATTTTTACATTGTGGGGCAGAATGTCAGATTATATATTATAGGGCAGCATGTTTGTTAGCCCCACATACACTGCCTGCCACCCCCCAGTCTTTTTCCCCTGCCCAGAAAGTGCACATGGGGATTTGTGGCTACCAGTAGGCAAGGCAGCAAGGCTGAGGGCTCAGAGAGTGCACAAAGGGTTCTGTGGCTACCAGTGGGCAAGGGAACAAGTCTGGAGAGCAGCTGGTAGCTATAAATCCCCCCCAGCCTTGTTCCCTTGGGAGTGCACAACATTATGAAATATGATACAGAGCAGAGGAATGATTATGTACGGCTTGATATACTTCATTTAACCCTTTGATTGCCACAAGGATGCACAGTGCACACCCCTATGGCACTCAAAGGGTTAAGGGAGAGATGCTGTTCGTGGTGTTAAAAATATCCTCTCCACTCCCCCACTGACCAATTGTGGCAGCAGAGAGAATGCACTCGGACTTCAGGATTATCGTACTGCTAGTGATGTTTGAGGGAGAGCATCCCTTCCTGTCATGCTCACAACCTACCGCTATGCTGAAGGACCAGGAGCCTCTGTCTGGCATGTCTGCTGCTGCTGGCAGCGGGTCTGCGGTGGTGCTCCTCCCTGGGCCTGTTGATCGTGGTGCTCTGAGAAGAGCCGCTCTGGGGTGTGTAT
This sequence comes from Rhinophrynus dorsalis, assembly GCA_037306005.1. NCBI lineage: Eukaryota > Metazoa > Chordata > Amphibia > Anura > Rhinophrynidae > Rhinophrynus > Rhinophrynus dorsalis. Next base: position 81,995,171 of record CM074728.1, read on the forward strand.
CCACTCTGCAGTCTGGGGGGCTGTGGTCTTGTAATGTTGTGTTGTAGACATGCTATTTATGCCCATGCCATGCAAGGGGAGAATGAGGGCTGTCAGCCTGGTCAAATCAAATGAGGTGCTTGCAAGCAGCAGCACCTCTTTATAAACTTTGGGCATTCATCTGCTCAGGGCTTGCTTGCATTTGCCTTGCCTCAGCAGTATTGATTATTAAAGTTTACCAAACAATTCACCTTGGTCTGTACCTTGATCTTGCTGATCTCTCTGTTCCTGATCTCTGGCTATCATGACACTGACCTTGCTGACCTCTCCATTCCTGACCTCTGGGTATCGTGACCCTGACCCTGCTGACCTCTCCGTTCCTTACCTCAGGCTATCATGAAACTCCGCTACAATGACCGCAGGTGCTCTGTGTGTCTCTCTCTCTATCCCCGCCATTTCTTGCACCTATATATATATTCACACATATATACAGGTGTGTTGTCTCCCTGTATCTGGGCACCAGCAACCATCCACACTACAAGGTCTTATACTTCCACATCAAGAGCAGTTCACAACCCTCCCTGCTTCTGACTGATTAAGGGCTGTTACTGCATAGGCAAGTACAGGGAGATCCCAACTTCGCCAGCCTCAGGTAGGCAAAGTTGAGACTGTGAACTCCAACAGCAGAGGCTGCTATCAGAATTTAGTGAATGTGGTGAAGTGCTACATAAACTATAATCACACCCCCTTGAAGATGATAATGGCTCATTATCTTGCATCACCATATGGAAATGAGTCCTTATGCTTAATTTCCATATGGAAATAGGCTATTGTCGATGTGATGAGTGAAAATTTGTAAACCGGTGAAGGCATGCCGGGTAGATTTCGATGTCAGCAGATTTTTGTCAGACTGATGCGGATGTGATGTTGAAGACACTTTAGTGCATACTGTTGATGTGCCTTCGACACTGCTCCAACAGGACATCGGCATTATAAGCCCGTTTTGACCTTTAGTGACTCCCCCCCATGTTTACACTGATAAAAGTGCCAACTAAGTGTTCCTTTTGCTCTTCTTTAATAATAACTATTCAGATTTAGGGTTATAACATTGAATTGAGTTTTTGTGTTCATGTAAAATCATTTTTATACAAAGTAACTAGACTGTCCTATATACTCTAACCCACAAGGATATTTTATATAAGAAATTATATTTTTAGAATCACAGATAGTATAATCTCATACCTCAGTATTAATATTGGCATTATCAATTTGAAAGCCAGGGTGGTATCCAAAGCATTGCAAAGAAATGCATTGGATACCTCTCTGTTACTCAAGGGTTAATGGGCACTTTAGAGCCCTTTATTATAGCATTACAATTTCCACATTTAAGGCAGGGCAATGTACCCATAATCTGTGTTTGCAAAATGATTTGTTTTTATGTCTGTTTTTTAATCGTTTGAGTGCCAGGAGGATATGCAATGCACTGCATTCCTGTCTGGCATTTAACGAGTTCAATATATGATCTTAAAATGGAGTTAGAGATATTTCTTGCTCTGTGATAGGAAAAAAGTGGTGGAGATTGCAACATTTTACCAAACTCAGATGGGGAGATGGAGTAAGGTGTGATAAAGAGGTGATAAAGTGGAGAGGTCTTCTCCAATGATATCACTTCTCCAATTCCTATGTTATTCTATGGAACCAATGCACTAAGATCTCTCCCGTGGGCTCCATAGAAAAATAAAGGAACTGGAGAAGTTATACCACTGGAGAAGTCAAGTCCTGTTTATCACCACTTTATCACACCTTAGTGCATAACCCCCAGGATCACTCTGTATAACTGACCAAAGTTTCTGAATGATTTTCTTAATTGTATTTAAACTAATTGGCAGGGAACATTATAAGAGGATTTTAGTGAACTTACCATTCAATCCCCTTTCTCTTAGTCCATGTGGAGCACGAGAACCATGGAATATAGTTCCCCTCCTCTGGAGGGCAGCACACTTAATAAAAAAGGCAGTTCCTCTGAGGAGGAGTCTCCCCTCTTCCATTCAGCCTTAACACCTGTCTCCTCAGTTTCAATATAGCAAAGTTAAAGAGAGTTAAAAGAAAGAAAGGAAAGAGAGACCTCAAGAGAACCCCTCTGCCTAGGGACTTAAGCCACATGTTTTTGGATGGATGGATGGATGGATGGAAGAGGGGAGTGTCTGCCTCAAAAGCCCTGCCTTACCCTCCAGAGGAGGGACCTTTACACCACGGTTCCTGTGTTCCACGTTGGATATACATTTTGGTACCACTGATTTGGATATTAAATAAACCTCATTCCAAAAAGGGATTCGGTCTGGGTATGTCCACCACACTGTATTGACAGCTGTACAGTTTTCTATATATCCTCTTATTATTCAGAATTGGCAGGGAGATGATGTAAATTAAGGAACCCTGTACTTTCTATTGTACATAGGTGCATACTGCACAGCAGCATACAGGGAGTTCGGCCCTCCCAACAATGGGATGAGGGCAAATGTTTCCTCCAATTAACTCAAGAACGATGTTCTAAACCTATAGAAAAAAACAGCATTTCTCAACAAGACTTACAAGAAAGTACATTTAATAAAAATACTTTCAAAGCTTTAAGATGCCCTCTTCATGCATTTTCTGGCTAATAGGCCACTTCCTTCTTTAGAGGGTTGGCTGATTACCCTGTATGCTACTGTTCTGGTTGTCTTAATACAATAGCAATCTGATTTCACAGGAGTAAAGTGATATCATTCCCAATTATACTTTTCTGCTGTCTCTGGTTCAATATACAGATTCCCAAAATTGAGAAGATTTTTTAAATGTCTTCCCTATGGCGTAGTTGGTTTGCTCCAGAATTTCTCAAAATTTTCTTGAAGAATATGAACATTTGAAGTTGACACCTCTGTAGTTTTGAAAGCTTTGTACATTGAAGTGGATCTATCACATATAGAGAAGTAATGCTCATTAGTTAGAGCATTTAACGAAAAGTTTAACGTTACTCATTAAAAAAAAAAAAAAATTATATGCGCAAAAATTAATGTTTAAAACGTGCCCAGCAGCCTACTTCTGGCTTGCAGTACTGCCTCTGCTCCTGTCCCACTACCCAGCATCCTCCGATGGCGGAGGCTTTCTTTCTCTAAGCTGCAACAATCTCATCTAGCCAATAAGATCGCTCCGGCTTAGAGACAGACAGCCTCTGTCATCGGAGGATGTGGGACGGGAGCAGCTTCTGTGCGGCAAGCGGAAGTAGGCTGCTGGGCACTTTTTAAACATTTTTGTGCAGATAACATTAAAAAAAAAAAAAAAATGAGTAACATGTTAAACTTTTTCACTAAATGCTCTAACTAATGAGTATTACTTCTCTATATGTGATAGATCCACTTTAAGGACTTCTAGTAAAGTGGACCTTTCACCTTCAGATAAATTTAACACATTTTAAAGAGTATTAAAAAAGTGTATATATTGTGCTAGGCGTTCGTTTCTGTAATATAAATAGTTTTTAAGAAATTAACCTCAATTTGTTGGTGGCAAAGTGTAGCACTTTATGCTAATTAGTTTAGGTGCTGGGTCAGTACATTACCACACACACTGTGCTGCTCCGCAAAGCGTTGCTCAGCCCTCTGGCACTCAAAGGGTTAAATACTAAAGAAGACTACAACGCATTGCAGTGTAATGAAGGACACATTGTTCCCCAGGACAGGACTATAATTTTGTAAAAAAAAAAGAATATGAGTAATTTACAATTTTATATAATCAGTGGAATAATCATTAACCCCTTAACGTCCAATGCCATGCCAGGACCGTCACGGCTGTCCGGCACCTAAGGACCAGTGACGGTCCTGGCATGTCATTGAATTCAGGGCTCCCTGCACAGCTGCACGCCGCTTGGGGAGCCCTGAATTGGATCTACAAATAAAAAAAATGCCCCGTGGTCCTCAAGATCTCAGTGTGGGCCAAGACCAATACATCAAGGTAAGGGACATCACAATATTTTTCTTTCAGAGGCCAAAAAGTACAAAGTGCAGTGATTTGAAGGGCACATACTACTAAACAATGTACAAAAGTTAAAGAAAATGTACATGCAATTACACTTTATACCAATGGTTCTCAAATTTTCTGGTGTGCTAGAACCCATTAGTTTCACACAACATTTCTGTGGAACCCTCACAATAAAACCCACTAGCCCCTTGAATAATAAAGGTCATCAAAGCATTGTACAGCATTCACGCAGTTAAAGGGATAGTAATGCTTCAAAATAAAAGCAGCTCCAATTAATCTTCATAGTATTTGGGCCATGGAGAGTGTTATTTCAGTACTGTCAGAGTTGTAGTTCAATAGTAATTGAATGATAAAGTATCCTCCTCCTGCCCCTTTTACCTAGTGTAAGCCTCCTCCCCTCAGATTTGGAATCTGGTTCTGGGACCAGACAGCTCACAGCACGGGACAATCTTCTTACTGTGATCATAAGGAAAACCCTGCCCCCCTTGACAGGTTTTTCCCTTATGGTCACTGAAGATTGTCCCTCCCTGCGATCCATCCAGACAGTCTTGCTACTCTGAGGTGAACAGTGTTACATCAGTAAAGGGGTGGGAGAGGGATACTTTATCACTCAATTACTCTTGAACTACAACTCTGACAGTACTGAAATAACACTCTCCATGGCCCAAATACTATGAAGATTAATTGGAGCTGTTTTTATTTTGAAACATTAATATCCCTTTAAATTAGTATCAATAGCAAATGCATTTAAACGCTGGTTGGTAATGGTAAATTAAGAGTAACGTATTAGGCTTAAATTTATCAGCAAAGCTCTACCAGGCAATTGTATTGTTCCACTGTCTCCTATTACTGAAACTGGTTCCATGGAACCCACTGAACTATTTCAGGGAACCCTGAGGATCCACGGAACACAGTTTGAGAACCACTGCTTTATATCGGCTGTTATATGCAATCCATAGATAGGCTAATAAACCCCATAAATGTATATACTAAGGTATAAATGTCTCTTATTTTTAATATTATTATTATTATTTAATATAATTTTCATGAAGGGCCAGATTGACAATGCCCAAAGGTGGCAAATAGCCCCAAGGTCTCTGTCTGGCCATTCCTGATTTAAATCTATCATGATAATGCAACAAAAGGCATAACAATCCAGAAAACCCTCCCCCCAAAAAACTATTATTCTCTGAAAATAGTATAATTATTAATGAAAGACATGAACTCATCCTGAACTTGCTCCTGAAGAATGTGCAGCACTTGACCTGTGCAGGTCACAGGTGGGAGATCTTAGCGCCCGGTCGCACCTGGCTTCTGTCTACTTCACACAAAAACTGGGAACAAAGCCCACTAAACCCAGATATTACAGAAGAAGACTGGATTATGTCAGCTAGAACAATTCCTCCCTTTCAGTGCTATGCAATGCGATGCACGCCCCTCCAGCAATACAAGGGTTTCAATAGTTACATCAAACAGGACTACTAGAATGAAGGCTGAGATCCACAGTAAGCAGCCTCCAGGCCTCCAGCTGCTGATGGACTGCAACTCCTCTAATCCTAAAATGGCTGACAGGCTTGTTGAGGAAGATTGGAATAGTAATCCAGGAGGTCTCTCACACATAGTCTAGGTCGTAATTAGACAGCCTTTGGCTCTCTAACTGTTGGAGACTACATCTCCCATCATCCCCTAGGCCTAAGTGCGCTATATGGAGTCATCGCCAAAACCTTGTTTGTGAATAGCACTTTCAGTCATGTAATACATTACACATGCAAGATTTAAATAATCCAGCAGTGGCAGCACTATTATTGTTTTGCATTAAAATATTTATCTTTCCCTTTAAAAAGTAGATAGATTAGGATAGATTTATTAAAATGTAAAAAAATAAAATAGAGACCACAGCATCTAAAAAACTTAAAAAAAATGAAAAAAACGTAGTGTAAGTCAAAAATAACAATAACATAAAATAATAAAGATGATTCAGCACCACTACCAACATACAAAATATAGAAAAATATTTATTCCATCAGTACAAATATAGAATCACTGACCATATCCACCCTTAGCCAGTGGTGTCCGTAAACATTTTTCCAGGGGGGAACAAAGCCATGATATGATCCCCAGGCCAGCCCATCTAGCCCCTTTATTTATATGGAGGGGGGTAATTGTAGGGGGGGCAAATGCCCCCCTTGCCCCCCCCCTCCAGACGCCCATGCCCTTAGCCTAACGTAGAACGTGATACTCATCCCTATAGAAATCCTTATAATAGATATAATCCAAAAATAAGAAAAACCTGACAATACTTGCAGTTCACGTAAATGTCCTTGGGATCTCTTTCCGATCTCTCCTTACAAGAAATTCAGACAAACATGCAATATAATGTTCCTCCAATCAAAAGGGGAACTGTCTCTTACATTCACCCCACAGTTCTAACAGATTTCACCAGTTATCTTTCTAATTCCCTGATCGGGCTTGTTTTGTCCCCACCTCCCTTTGTTTACTTTTTTTTTTTTTATTAAATTATTGTAATTAATTAAATAATTAACTATATAGTTTGGGTGGTAGTCAGTGGCAAATTAGGTAGGATTAGTGTTATGTTTATGGTTAGGGAATAAAAATAAAATAAAAACTAAAAACAAAATGGCATTTACATAGTCAAATTGAGTATTTGGGATTATTATTCAAATTAATTTGGTTTTGGTTTGTTGTATAACTTGCCTGGATAGTTCCTTAGTGGGGAATTAGGTAGAATTAGGCTTTACACAGATCAGTAATTAAATTAAAAAAAAAAATCAAATAAATGGAAAAAATAGTAACATAAGTAGGTAAATTAGGTAGGGTAGTAAGTATGGGTGAGTAGTTATTTGGTCAAAATTAGGCATTAAGTAGTTAAGGGTATCTAGCTAGGTAGGTAATTTGTCATAGTAACAGCGCAGAGAATGTATACTGTCGAGGAGGCCTGTGTTTTTTCTTGGCATCAGATTCTGAAGCCACAGACTATATGTGTATAATCTTGACGCAGGCCAGTTTAGTGATACTTCTAGTGATCATGCTGAGCCCCTTGTTAAAAAGAGCCATACTGCCCTGAGTATTATCCCAAGTACTAACACTGAACCTGACCCTGTGGTATGGGTGTCACCAATTGTTTCTCTTTCCTGAAATTCACAGCCAACACAGGATTTAACCCCTTAAGGACCCATGACGTGCCAGGACCGTACTGGGTAAACTTCCCTTAAAGGGATAGTATTACTTCAAAATTACTATCCCTCATATTGTAGCCTTAAAAAAACTGAGTTAAATGACACCAGTGGCATCTCTCAGACCTTTATGGTTTAAGAGATAGCCGCTTTCAAAGTTTCCTCTCCCCTGATGTCAGCGTTCTGCTGCCAGCGGGGGATTCTGGTCCCAGGACAGGCGGAGGCTCTTAAACAGAGCCGATATCTCGTTATGGAAGGAAGAATGATTCATTGAAACAGTCTTCTAGGTGTGCTTGGTTACTAAGCACACGTAGAAGACTGTTTCAATGAATCATTTTTCCTTCCATAACGAGATATCTGCTCTGCTGAAGAGCCTCCACTTGATTCAGAGACCAGATTCTCCTGCTGGCAGCAGAATGCTGACAGCAGGGGAAAGGAAACTTTGAAAGCGGCTATCTCTTAAACCATAAAGGTTTGAGAGATGCCACTGGTGTCATTTAACTCCGTTTATTAAAGGCTACAATAGGAGGGATAGTAATTTTTAAGTAATACTATCCCTTTAATTACCAGTGATGGTCCTGGCACGTCATTGAATCCAGGGGTCCCCACTCCTTCTGCAGCCTTACCTCATTATAAGGAACAGTTAAGACTTGTTATAGAAAGGTTGCCATTTACATGATGCAGATTGTCACTCAATTCATATTTAATTTTTTAAATGGCAAACACCTCTACAAAGTGCAGATTTTGGCAGTACCAGCTGTAAGTAATTATGAGTTTTTGTTCCAAATGCCCCATAACTACAGCAGTGTCTTGAGAATTGAGAACTGGTGCACCACGCTTTCCTTTTAAAATTCCCCCAACCAGCAAAAACAAAACCCACATAAACGGTGCTTAGTGTGCCACAGCAATAGGAATCTTATATAGAAAACTTTATTTTACTGTCCTGATTGCTCATCACAACCTGGACTCTGAATTGGCAATTGTTTTAAACAAAAGCATATAGCTGTAATGCACCAGTGATGTAACAGCTACTCATGTGGCCCCTGATATATCCTGTTTTCTGTATATTTTTCAGAACACATCGCTCCTTAGATCTAACAAAATAAAAAATATAATGGGAAGCAATGCACCATCAGATTTTAATTTCCTTGATCACTGTAGGGTTTAAGAAGTTTTTACATCAATAGGGCCAATTTTGTCTTTTTTTTTAAATCTGTAAACAGGGCACTATCTGTTATAAATGTAGGTTACCTGGCAATGCCAAGCAAAAGCCCAAAGCCACAGCATCCAGGGATAGACCCAACACTTATAAAATGTGACTTAAAAATTTACATGGCAAACCTACACGTGATATTGCCGTAGAATGTAATTTGTAATAGTTCTGGTACAAGAAATTCATCAAAAAACCATAGATTTTTTTTTTCTTACTGCAGCTTTTTAAAGGAATTTGGATAGGTGGTAAAGTGGCTGCAAGAAAGGAGTCAAAATACACCCAAATGATACCCTGGGTTGTGTACTTTTCAAGAACCAGTGGTGTAAAAATAGGGGTCGCAGGGGTCGTACCTGCGACTGGGCCCATCACTCCAGAGGCCCGGCCGCCCCCTGCGATCCCCTCGCCCGCAGCAGTCGCTTAGCTGATCTCCAACTCGGCGTGCTACTCTAGTAATACAGAGCGCTGGGAGATGACATCATCTCCCAGCCTCTGCATTACTAGAGTGGCGCGCAGGAGCTTCAGTTCTACAGATCTGTGCAGAAGGAGGCACAGATCTGTCAAGCCACGCCGCTAGACCACCAGGGGCTGGAGGTAGGGCCAGGGGTATTGTGGAAGGGGCAATGTGGAGATGAAGAGGAAATGTGGAGAGGAAGGGGCAATGTGGGGATGGGGGCATTGTGGAAGGGGAAGTGTGGAGATGAATTGGAGATGGGGGCATTGTGTAAGGGGCATTGTGGAGATGAAAGGGGCAATGTGGAGATGAAGTGGAGATGGGGGCATTGTGGAGATGAAGGGGGCATTGTAGAAGGGGCAATTTGGAGGTGAAGGGGGGCATTGTGGAGATGAAGGGGGCATTGTAGAAGGGGCAATGTGGAGATAAGGGGGCATTGTGGAAGGGGCAATGTGGAGATGAAGGGGGCATTGTGGAAGGGGCAATGTGGAGATAAGAGGGCATTGTGGAAAGGGCAATGTGGAGATGAAGGGGGCATTGTGGCGATGAAGGGGCAATGTGGCGATTGGGGGGCAATGTGGAGGTGGCCAATGTGGATGAGGGGGGCCAATGTGGTCGGGGGGCCATGGCAATTCTTGCACCAGGGCTCGGTGGCTTCTAGTTACGCCTCTGTCAAGAATGTATACTTTTGTGGAAATTTTTTTTTAATCAGAGGACTACTAAACTGCCCCAAATGAGATATGGCATTGGTAAAGCAATCAGTGAAAATTTGATTTCAGAAAATGAAATGTTCCACATTTGGCCCTGTAGCTTCAGGAAACATATATACAGGGCATTGCCGTACTCAGCAGGTATAGCTGAAGATGGAGAAATTGGTATTAAAGTGCTTGCATGAAAAGTGTCAAAATGCACCTGGAATGAAACCTGGATTTTACTGGGATAATTTGAATTGGTGAACCTTTAATCTTACCCAAGTGCAATATGACACTGGTAAAGCAATCTGTGAAAATTCCATGTCTGGAAATGGAAATGAGCATGTTCAAAACTTGACCACGTAGCTTCCCCAACACATGACAAACCTAAACATGTAGGGGGCATTGCTTCACTCAGAGGATGGAGCTGAACACTAATTAAGGCTTTTTTTTATATCTGCAAATATCAAGTGCTTGAAATCCACAGAGACATTATAATCTATGTGCCAAAAATGTAAAAAAAAACCCTCAGATTTTCACTGCGGGTTTTAGGAGGGATTGTTGGTAAAGCGGCTGCATTAAAAGTGTCAAAGTGCACCTAGAATGAGACCCTGTGCTGTATACTTTTTGAAAAACCATATACTTTTTGAAAATAATTTGAATTGTAGGATTGCTAAACTTCCCCAAATGAATTATAGGACCAGTAAAGCAATCTGTGAAATCTCATGTCTGAAAATGGAAATGCGTGTGTTCCAAATTTGGCCCCGTGGCGTCCTCAAAACATGACAAACCTCTACACATGTGGGGACAGTGTGTACTCAGAAGATGTAGTCAAGCACCAATCTTTTTTATATCTGCAAATATCTTTTGCTTGAATTCCACAGCAACATTGTAATGTATGTGCACAAAATGCAAAAAAAAACAACACAATATCGGCATACATTTGGCACAGATTTGTAGAAAAATAGCTGCATGAAAAGCCCCAAATTTCCCCTGGTGTTTTGTACTTTTTAGAAGCAAATACTTTTGTGGGGCATTTTTAGGTTCTGAAGCAGCTATGATTTTCCCACGTCAACTTTTAAAAACATACAGCTTAGCAATAGTTGTGCAAAACTTGTAATATTTCCCATGTAAACGTGAAAAAAGATTAAAATCCTAGGCATATAAGGTACTCCCAAATTCAGGACAAGCAAATCAATATATTTGAGGGTATTTTATTTTTCAGATGAACTAATTTTGCACAAATCATCACAGGAAAACCTACGGATAATAGGTTTTTCTTTTCAGTTTCCTCTTTTTTGTATTATAATCAAACTAAATGGTGGGTTTTACATATAAATACGGTATCACAAGAAACTCTACATGTCCTTATAGAATGAGAATTTGTGTGGGTGTACTAAATGAATAAGAGGTAAAATATGGTCGAACAAAGACATACTAAAAAGGTCAAAATTGTTCTTGTTCTGTAGTATAAAAAAAAGACCATGGCACAATGGGGTTAAATAAGAAAATGTTTCTATGTTGTAATGCTTTTTATCTATATATATGTATATATATGTATAGATATACATATACATCGGCTTTTGCTTTTGCAAAACAAAAGCTTAACTCCATAGAATGTTGTAATATTTATACTTGGTGACAATAGAGTAGAGAGAATATAAAAAGGCAAACAATACTGTTTTTTTCCTGTGCTTTTTTGCATGTGCGCTAGAAAGACAAGTGGTTCTCTTTACATGCCCTTTGGGACTATTAACCCTTTGAGTGCCGGAGGGGTAAGCAACGCATTGTTCTGCAATGCGTTACATACCCCTTTGGCACTCAAAGGGTTAACAGGACAGGATTTGCAGATTTTCCTGCTTGTAACAGGTGCATTAGCCCAACCAGGAAGTCTTGGCTTTTTGGGGGTCTCTGGAGGCATGGGTTCATGGGTGGGACCACGGGAGGTACAGCAGGTGCAAGGCATTGGGGCCTGCAAGCAAATGTGGTCAGTTCCAGTGCAGTGGCCCTTGCTGTTTAATCAGGCTCCAGGAGAAGGGGATATCAGAGCAGATATGACAGGACAGCAAGTTTAAATTTGCCACCTGTCTGCTTCTTTATTTCAGCACCTCACATTTCATTGCTGACAGTCATGTTTGCATCTGAACATAACATGTCACTCCCCACCGCACGCTAGACTGCAGAAAATAGGATTTTAGTCTTACCTGTTAAATCCTTTTCACTTAGTCCATACAGGTCACTGGTACTCTGGGAGGCGTAAGTCCCCTTTAATAGGCAGGAACAATTATGCAAATAATTTGCAAGGGGCGGAGCCTCCCCTCTTACTTAAGCCACCTCCTGGCCAGAGCCACTCATATTGATTTGAGACCCCAAGAACTGACCTCAGGTAAGCAAAAAGAAAGACTCCTGTGAGCATGCCCGAACGGTCTCCCACTGAATGCCACAGGAGAGCCAAGACTGGTCCCTTGACAGGGTGGGAGACCAGTGACCTGTATGGACTAAGTGAAAAGGATTTAACAGGTAAGACTAAAATCCTATTTTCACTGTCGTCCAATACAGGTCACTGGTACTCTGGGATGTACAAACATTGAGCTGATCCAGAGGCGGGAAGTAAGGCAAGGACCAGGCGCAAGGCCCAAGTCACTAGAACTGTTATGACCAGTTGATAACATAGCCCAAACTGTAAGTGTCAACGGACACCAACCAAGGGAACAATCCCTGAACTAACACAGCACACGGAACTAGAGCCAACCGGGCTCAACAGTAAAGAAGCACTAAGGATCACAGAGTGGAAGACCTACACAGGCAAGACTGCCTCCAGGACCTTCCTTCCAAAACTGGCATCAGTCGAAGCCAGTACATCAACTCGATAGTGCTTAGAAAAGGTGTGCACAGAGGACCAAGTGGCCGCTCTGCACAGTTGATCAGCAGAAGCTTGATTCTTGTAGGCCCAAGAGGCCCCAATAGATCTGGTGGAATGGGCAGTCACCCGGAAGGGAACATGCTTATTCCTCAACTTATAGGCTTCACGGATGGTAGCCTTAATCCAAGAGGCAATGGTAACTTTGGAAGCCGGTCTTCCTGCCCTAGGCCCCTCAGGAATGACGAATAGAGCGTCAGACTTCCTGATAGACTCGGTGCGATGAACATAAAACTTGAGGCAACGCACCACATCCAACAGATGGAGATCTCTTTCCTTGTCAGATGAAGGATTAGGGCAGAAAGAGGGAACCACAATCTCCTGATTGATGTGAAACTCAGACACAACCTTGGGTAAGAATTCCTTGGTAGTGCGAAGCACAGCCTTATCCTTGTGGAACACCAGGTAAGGAGGTTTACAAGACAAGGCCTGTAACTCTGCTACCCGGCGCACTGACACCACAGCCAAGAGGAAGGCCATCTTCCAAGTCACAAGACGTAATGGAATGGAAGCCAAGGATTCAAACGGTGGTCGCTGTAGAACTCCCAGCACCAAATTGAGATCCCACTGGGGAGCAGGACTCTTAAAGGCAGGTCGAACATGAGTCACACCCTGGAAAAAGACTTTCACATCAGGAAGGACAGCAATCCGTTCCTGGAAAAACACAGACAAGGCAGAGGTCTGAACTTTGAGGGAACTCAGACTGAGCCCCTTATCCACACCGTCCTGCAAGAAGGCCAGGACAGTGGGAAGATGGAAGTCAAGAGACAACTTCTTGTCAGAGCACCATGTCACGAAAGTTGACCATATGCGATGATAGATCTTGGAAGACACAGGCTTACGAGCACTGAGCATCGTCGATACCACAGAAGGAGAAAAGCCTTTCTTAGCTAGAATCGAGGATTCAACCGCCATGCCATCAAATGGAGAGAGTGAACATCCTCTTTCCACAGATACCCCTGAAGAAGCAGGTCCGGACGGGCTGGAAGTGGAATTGGATCCTTCACTGACATGGCCATCAATTCCGGAACCCAGGACTGGCGAGGCCAGTTTGGAGCAATCAGGATGACAGGACAACGTTCCCTCTTCAACTTCTGGATAACTCTGACCAACAGAGGAAGAGGAGGGAAGATGTAAGCCAGGGAGAAGTCCCAAGGGATCGACAAGGCATCCACTGCTAGAGCAAGGGAGTCCCTCAACCGGGAGCAAAACACCGGAACCTTCCTGTTGTGTCTGGTAGCCATCAGATCCACCACAGGCATCCCCCACCGTTGAGTGAGCATGTGAAACACCTCTGGGTGCAGAGCCCATTCTCCGCTGTCGACGGTATGACGACTGAGGAAGTCTGCCATGACGTTGTCCACGCCTGGAATATGAACCGCAGAGATGACAGGCACGTGATCTTCTGCCCAAGACAAAATATCCTTGACCTCCCACCAGTCGGAACCGCTTCTTGTGCCGCCTTGTCTGTTGATGTAAGCCACCGCCGTGGCGTTGTCGGACTCCACTCTGACTGGAAGACCGGTCAATTGAGACTCCCAGTGCCTCAGGGCCAGCCGGACAGCTCGAAGTTCCAGAACATTGATGGAGAGCATGGATTCCTCCAGACCCCATTTCCCCTGAGCACTGAAGCGACCCCAGACTGCACCCCAGCCCCGAAGGCTGGCATCCGTAGTGACTGTGGTCCAAGGAGGAACTAGAAAGGATTTCCCTTTCAGGAGATGAGAGAGATCTAACCACCAGTGCAGACTCGACTCGACATGAGGAGGAAGAGAAACAGACAGATGTTGATGATCTGGATGATTCTTGCACGTCTGGATCACGAATCTCTGAAGATCCCTGGAGTGGGCCATGGCAAATGGTACTGCTTCGATTGTGGAAATGAACTTCCCCACTAAGGACGACAACTTCGGAACTGGAATCACGTCCAGGTCCAGAATTCCAGCCACTCTGACAGCTATCTGGTGAGCCACGTCCTCTGGAAGAAACACCATGCATTGGCGAGTGTCGAACAGGAGACCCAGGAACAGAAGCCTCTGAGATGGAATCAAGTCCGACTTGTCCAGATTCAGGATCCAGCCATGACGGTTCAGGGTGTGCATGCACATCTGTAATTGCTGGTGGAGAAGCTCCGCTGAGGAGGCCTTCAGTAGGAGATCGTCCATGTAGGGGGTCACTCTGATCCCATCCTGATGGAGCACCGCTATCAAGGAGCCCAACACCCTCTGGAAGACCTGAGGGGCTGAAGTCAGCCCAAAGGGGAGCGCTGCAAACTGAAAGTGTCCCCTGTGGCAGGCAATCCTGAGATACCGCCTGCTCTCTGGATGAATAGGGATGTGAAGATAAGCATCCTGAAGGTCCAGGGAGGCAAGAAACTCCCCTGGAGACATTGCTGCAATCACAGAGCGCAGGGACTCCTGGCGGAAGTGGGAAGTCACCACATATGCATTGAGATCTTTGAGATCCAAGATGGGACGGGCTCCTCCGTCCTTTTTGGCTACCACAAACAGGTTGGAATAAAATCCTGAACCTGTGTCCCCCTGAGGAACCGCCTCCAGGACCTCTTTGTCCAAGAGATCCTGAATAGCGTCGTCGAACAGACGCCTTTTTGTGGGTTCCTGAGAAGGACGAGTAAAATGGAACCGAAAAGGAGGAAGGGAAGAGAAAGGGATCCTGTATCCCTCTGACACCACCTGAAGAACCCATGGGTCCGCCACTGACTCCTCCCAAGTCCGGCGAAAGATGCGGAGACGACCGCCTACAGCCGGATGCGGACCCGGGTTCGGTGAGTCATGCCGAAGCAGTCTTGGAGGTCTTGGCCTTGGAGGCAACTTTGGGCCTCCAGGACTGTTTGGGCTTGGAGGAGGAGCGCGTAGTGGGAGGACCCGTTTGGGCCGAGGAGCGTGTCTCAGTCTGAAAGGAACGAAAGGACCGATTGCGTTTGGCTGGAAACTTTTTCTTAAAAACTGAGGGTAGAAGAGTACTTTTACCGCCAGTAGCCTCACTGATCATTTCTTTGAGTTCAGACCCAAAAAGCAAATTCCCCTGAAAGGGCAAGGAAAGCAAAGCCTTCTTAGAGGCTGTATCAGCAGACCAAATTTTCAGCCAAAGAGGGCGTCTAGCCACCACAGAAGAAGTGGAGGCCCTCGCCATCATGCGCACAGCATCAAAAGCAGCATCAGCAACATAGTTCTGAGCTTCAGTGATATTAGCAAGAAGCTGCAACTGTTCAGATACAGGCGCATCCTGGCGAACCGCTTCAGTCAGTCGTTCAGTCCAGGCCGCAATAGCTCTATTAACCCATGCCACAGCAAAAGTGGGGCGCATGGCTGTGCCAATGGAGGCAAAAATAGACTTAAGAGAGAGCTCTAGTTTCTTATCCGTCCAGTCCTGCAAGGCAGAGGCATCTGAGACAGCCAAAGCAGTAGATTTGGATAGTCTAGACACAGGAGCATCCACTTTGGGAGGATGAACCCATTTTGCCAGCTCCGCCTCAGGAAAAGGGTAAAGTTTGGCAAACTTTTTGGAGACAGAGGAAGATCTATCAGGATTCTTCCATGCCTCAGAGACCAGACGGGCAAGAGTAGGGTTAGTTGGAAAACAAACAACAGGCTTAGATGGCTTTTTCTGAAAAACATCAGTAGGATCATAAGTGGATTCCTGAGTCAGAGGAAGGTTGAGCGTATTCAGAACCGCTCTGATCAGACCCTCAGCCGAAACTTCAGGGTCACACTCATAGGGGTCCCCAATGGACCTGTTAGATTCAATAACAGTACGTTCCTCAGCATCAGAATCCTGTAAAAGTTCTTCTTCAGAAGAATCAGTGATATCAGGAGCTCCCTGTGGCTTAGGCAGGGAGGTCCTGATAGTAGAGGGGGTCTGCCAGACCTGGAGAGCCCCCTGTACCTGAGAGGGAAAGAGTTGAAGCGTGGATCTGAGATCCCTAGTGGCAGCTTTAAACTCCCTCACCCAAGATGGCTCAATAGCGTGGCTGGGAAGCCCAGGGTTGCTATCTTGACCAGAACAATTAGGGCATAGATCCCCCACATTATCGCCATCCAGCCCAATGTGGCAAGAGGAGCAAAACGCCATGGGGGTAGCGGACCCCCCATCCTCCTTAGACTTGGGTCTAGCCCCTAGCTCCAGTGAAGTAGACATGCTCACAGCGTCAATATACCCCACTAATAACACTATCACCCAGAAAAAGTGTTAAGATTAAAGTTTCACCCCAGAAATGTTCTAAAAACGGACTTATCTGGCCAGCGAAGGGTTAATCTGTTGAGGAGAGAGAAGGCTCGGTCCCTGCGTAGTGTACTCGCCTAGGAAAAGTACCACAAAATGGCGGCCGTCGTGACAGCCAATCAGAAACGAGCGCGAACCAAGCGCTCATGGGAAATGTAGTTTTTTCCCCACAAGTACCCCAAACAGTGCCCGAAGCCCCCCTGAACACCCCACATAAATAAAACACATTCCGGATGATAGAGCAGGAGCCTAGAATTAAAATGAGCCCTCTCTGAAGTTGCTGTGACAAGCGGTTCCAGAGATATGTCCCATACTGTGAATTCCCATAGAGAGTAAAGGAGCCCTTGCGTCTGAGCGGGAAAAAGCTGCGCTTAAAGGCGCGGAACACCATTTTTAATAAAGTTTAGTAAAACATTAAAAAGTGCCCAAACAAGCATGAAACACATGAGAAACATAAATAAATGAATACCCAATGCTCCAAAACTCAGAGAATAACACAGAAATTGCATAAACAGTAATAATGCAATAAAAACACCCTATGAGTGCTGGAGTGTATTAAAACTCCCAAATACAAGCCCATCAAAGGGACACTGTGGGGACAAGTGGACCTTCAGCACTCAATGGGTGACTCACCTTCCTTGCTGACTTCTGTCTTCAGGTGACCATGATAGGGAGGGAAAGAACCAGAGGTAAATTCCCCAACAGGGGAGCTGCTTAACACAAGCTGTCCCCTCATCAGGGTATAGGTCCACAGAAAATCCCTGGAAGCTGCACCAGCCACTTTAAAGAGGGCAATTCACAGCCATGGTCACCCTCCTAATGGTGGTATTCCATATTTGAATAAAAAATAATAAAATACTAAGATGCATAGATGTTCTCTACCTGGTGTGGAAGCACACCAGGAACAAATCAATATGAGTGGCTCTGGCCAGGAGGTGGCTTAAGTAAGAGGGGAGGCTCCGCCCCTTGCAAATTATTTGCATAATTGTTCCTGCCTATTAAAGGGGACTTACGCCTCCCAGAGTACCAGTGACCTGTATTGGACGACAGTGAAATGTATTTCAGGGCATTCATTTCTACGGGAAACAGAGATGCAGGCAGATGGCTAATTTAAACTTGTTGGGTCTGCTCTGAACTCTCCAGACTCTCTGTCAAGAAAAATGACAAGTCCCTTACAGTGGTAAAAGGTCTCTGAAATCAGTGATTGTGAGAGGAGTAGGATAAACACCAGGCAGAAGAACCATAAGAATCATTATTGACTTGGCTTCTGTTGTATATTTATCCCTTGTCTCCAGTGCTCTGTATATGATCCACAGTTAGTGCGCTGTGATGATGTCATAATCAATTAAATGACTAAGGGCCACATAGCAGGGACATTCCATGTGATGCGGGTTAAGTTATTAGAGAAACTGCAGCTGTTGATGAGGACCCGGCTTTGGTAGGTATTTTTAACTAAATCTTTGTTAAGCTTAAAAAAAAAACCTTGTTACACCCGTTTCTTCTTCCCTCTGTCATCTTAATCACTCACTCCCTCTTCTTCATCCCTCCATCTTCTTCCTTCCTCTGTCTTACTCCTTCCTATCGTCCATTCAGCGATCCCCTCCTTCTTTTTCTCCTCCTTCTTTCTCCCTCCCACTCTTTCTTCTTACTGCTGCATCCATCTTCTTTTCCCCTCCTCCACCTTCTTCCTTCCAGTCTCCTTCCTCCCATGTTTCAAATTCTCCCTGCCTTCCCTCCATTTTCTTCATCCATCTCTCCAACTTCTTCACCCCTCCATCTTTTTAATCCTTCCCCAGTCTTTGTCTCTCCCTCCAGCTTTTTCATTCCCCCAACCTTCTGCTTCCTCCATTTTCCTCCTTTATTCCATTCAGCTTCTCTTCCTCACTCTTGTTTCTTATTGCCTCCTTCTTTCTCCTTCTAGCTTTCTCTCTTCTCCTCTCTAGTTTCCTCCTCCAACTTTTCCTCTTCTTTCTCCCATCTTCTTTTCTGCCTACCTCTGTTTTCTTTCTCCCTTCCTCCACCTATTTCCTATCTCCATCCAGCTTCTCCCTTCCAGCAACTTCTGCCTCTCTTCAGCTGTCCCCTCCCAGCAGCTTCTGCCTCCTTCTATCATCTTCCACATCCCATTCACACCTGTTTATTCACTGCTCCATCATCTTCATCCCTTCATACATCTTCTTCTATTCTCCATCCACACCTGCTTGTTCATGCTTCCCTCTTGTTACTCTCTTCATCTTCTTCTTTCTTCCTCAGATGAGGATAATGAGAAATGTAGTCTAGCAACATTTGGATGTATGTAGATTGCCTATCACTGGTCTAAGTGCAGACAATTGTAACAACAATCTATTACTGGTCTAAGTGCAGACAATTGTAGCGACAATCTATTACTGGTCTAAGTGCAGACAATTGTAACGACTTTTGGATTATGAAATATCAAAAAAAAAAGTCTGAGCATTTAGTTACAATATTTAATCTGTACATATGTCTGTGTATATATACATACATAATTGTTTTCTTGCACCAGAGTGCTCCACTCATTAGTTCTGCCTCTGACTAGTGGGGCAAGGGTATAGGCTGGGGCTGCGTGTAAGTATGTATGTACATTTTAAACAGGCATATTCCTTGTTCTGTTTAGAGATGCAATACAGCTACGGCTCTATGAAATATGTTTAAACAGTGAATTGACCCTCAGGACATAATAATTGCTTACCCCCTTACCTAGAGACATCTCAGGCCACAGTCAATCAATATCAATTTGAAGTTGCTTATAGTGTAATTACAGGTCTGTATTTCAGAAGCAGAAAGTGGATGTCAATAATAACAGTATGCTGGAAGAATTGCCTCACATATCTCCTAAATACAGGGATGAATGGATCTGAAAGCTGGCTTTTAGATAAGAACACATTAAGAAAGGATTTGGGGCGCTATTCAGTAAACTGAAGAGAACCAAGTGCACTATAGGGCACAAGTACATTTCTAAAAAATACCATTGATTTAAATGGTGCTTAAAGAGATAGTAATACTTAAAATGTAAACAAATATATAGTAGGGTTTATCTCACTGAGTAAAGCAGGGGTACTCCCACTGCTGAAAGGTGTTTTATTCAAAAGTTATTACAGCTCATACTTGATTTTTTTAGGTGCAATATCAGAGTGGCCTGAAAATGTACAGTGGCTCTGTTGCTATACCATCCTATGGAGATTTAGGGTCAACTGACCAGAGGTGTCCATAGGATGGTGTAGCAACAGCACCACTGTACAATTTCAGGCCACTGTGATACTACACCTACATTTTTCAAGTTTAAGCTGTAATAGCTTTTGAATAAAACACCTTTCAGCAGTGGGAGTAATCTTGTTTTACTCGGGGATAAACCATACAACATTTTTTTTAACGTTTAAGTATTACTATCTCTTTAAAGCGAAACTACCACCCCTGTTAAAAATTTGGCCCAAATAAATACCCATCTGGTGACTAGCTGCTCATTAGCGCTAGTCGCCAGAATTACTACCACGTTAATGAGAATTATACACTGCTCCCGGACTGACAGGCAAGAAACAGCGCAGACATCTTTCCATAGTGATGTCTGCGCGCCTGTGCTGTCAGTCCATTTGGGAGACGAACGGCTCCTAGCAACTCCTCCTAGAGCAGGCTGGGACTGACAGTGCAGGAGTGCAGACGTCACTATGGAAAGATGTCTGTGCTGTTTCCTGCCTGTCAGTCCGGGAGCAGCGTTTAATTCTCATTAACCAGGTAATAATTCTGGCAACTAGCGCTATAGAGCAGATGGTTGCCAGATGGGTATTTATTTGGGACAAATTTTAACAGGGGTGGTAGTTCCGCTTTCAGCACCATTTAAATCAATGGGATTTTTTAGAATTGTACTTGTCCCCTATAGTGCACCTGGTACATTTTATGTATTACTATCCCTCTAATCCAATGAGTGCTAGAAAAATCTCCATCACATTGTGAGGCAGTGCATTGGAGACTTCTCTAGCATGCAAGGGGTTAAAGGCTCTATTTTAATCAATGGGAATTTTTATTTGGCCCATATGGTGCAGTAGATTCACCCCAGAATTGCCTCAAGGGATAGTAATAGATAATTTTATGTTTATTTAATATTGTAGGCATTAAAAAAATTTGAACAACGATGTAAGTCTTGTCTCCCAAACCTTTATGGTGTGAGAGATTATACCTCGCTAAAGTTACCTCGTGAGAGAAGTCAGTGCTCTAGCTGACAGCAGCAGCATCCGGTCATTTGACAGGATGGACTCTCTTCACCAGAGCTGAAATCACGCGATCGAAAAATAAATACTTCATTGGAACGGTCTACAAAGAGTGCCTGGTTTGCAAGCACACTTTGTAGACTGTTCCAATTAAGTATTTATGATTAGATCGCGCAATATCAGCTCTGCTGAAGAGAGTCCATCCTGTCAAATTATCGGATTCTGCTGCTGTCAGCTAGAGCACTGACATCTCTCACAAGGTACTGTAGCGAGGTATATCTTTCACACCATAAAGGTTTGGGAGACAAGACTTACATTGTTGTTCAATTTTTTTTAATGCCTACAATATTAAATAAACATAAAATTATCTATTACTATCCCTTTCATTTTGCCATTATACATAAAGCTCAGTGGTCATTATGAAAAAAGATCAGGTGGAGCTATTCTGGAGCAAACCAACGGCACCACAGGGGGGCAAATCAAAATTGGCATTCATTTAAATGGGTCTTTTAACCCCCTGAATGTTAGATAGGTCTCCGCTCCCTATTATTCAAGAGGTTAAATGAATAGTAACCCTTTATTTTGACTTCAAACACGATATGAATTCAATGTGCCTATACTCTTAATTAATATATTTTTTTTCTACATCTTCAACATTTTTTGTTTTTCACTTTTATATCCCTGACAATGAGCTTCCTGGTTCAATTTCCAGAGAGCTTTCTGACAGAAGCTGTGGAAGCAGGGGTATTTATACAATATAGAAAGGATACAGTTCCACAGGGTTACATTGTTTTACTGTGTTGCTTTGATTGTCGACTAACCAGAAGCTCCCTGGAAACAGAGACCCAGGGAGCTTTCTGTCAGGGACATAACAGTGCAAGAAATAGGTGGAGATTCCAAAATAATAAAAAGTATAGGCAATTTGGCTTTACATATTATGCAATTGAAGACTACGTAAAATTTATATAAAAAGTTACTATCCCTTTAAAAGGTCACATCTTCTATATATATAATTTGCTAGGATGCGTCGCTCCCTGTGTGCGTAACACTCACAGACACAGAGAGCGATGCCTCCTGGAAAATTGTGCGTAACACTCACGGACACAGAGAGCGATGCCTCCTAGAAAATTGTACGTGGCTCCCCGGCACGACGGCAGTGGAGAGAAAAGCAGTGGTAGAGCAGCATGCTCTGGGGATCACCGCAATACCACCGCTGTCCTCCCACCCACATCGAATGACGGGCTTTAACTTAGTTTAAAATAAAGGACATTTAGGTGCAGCTGGTTTTCTCCATAATAACTCCACTTCTCCTTTATACGTAAGGCCATTGATATATGTAGAAGCCAGACCTTATGTATGTAAAATTATCTCCTGTTCATATAAAATGGTACTGACAGTAATGATATGGAAAAGTTGAACAAATAAATTGAATATTTTGTCACTTCTTTGAAAGTTTGAGAGATAAAGGCTGTGCAAATCATTATTGGCCTCTCCAGCAGTGAGAGGGTTACATTTTGCAGTAATTTCTCAGAAAAGGAGCATATTTATCCAGCCAGTCACTATCTAGTGTGACAGTGCACACTAACCACAGTAGACTGCCAAGTAAGATTACTCATAATTCTCCCATACAAAATGCTTGGAGGCAAAGAAAGGATAAGATTGAGTGACCCCCAAATTGTCCTTCAAAAGCAGATCTCAAAGATACTTGCTGTCAAAGGCAGGAATTGTAACCTTACAGCAGTAATAGGTAAATTGCTAGATGCTAAACAACAGAGATCTATGGTTCCTGCAGATAGTTTTCTTTTGGGCTGAAAAGTTTCAATTGTACAGTTTTAGATGTAAAAAAACACAGGAATTTAACCACTTAACACCGGTGATGATCCTGACGCGTCACTGGTGTCCGTGCCTTAAGGACCGGTGATGATACTGGCATGTCATGGGTTTTGTTTGATACTGACTGCTCCAAGACCAGGGAGGTCAGTTTCAGAGTCTTGTTTGGCACGCCGGTACACGTTACCAGTCACGTGCACCAGATCACCTAATACCATCTATGTGGTCCTTAAGGTATATCCAACCCCAGGATCCTTGGATATTAAGGGGTTAAAGAAACTCTCATATCTATTATCCAAAAAAACAGGTCAGAGTGGGAAGGGAGAGAGAGGATGAGAGAGAGAAAAATGTTCTCTCCTACTGGGATATGGCAAAAAAGAGGATTTTAGTCTTACCTGTTAAATCCTTTCCTCTTAGTCCATACAGGTTACTGGTAACTTTGGGTAAGCGATCCACCCCTTTAAGTAGGCAGGAACAATTCTAGAAGTGAATGCAGGGGGTGGAGCCTACCTTCCCTCCTTGGCTGCAGCTAGCCAATCAGCTCCAATGAGATTTCAGACACTATTGACTAGATAGTAGAAGGGAAAGAAGACTCCTGCGAGTATGACCCCGAAGGACCCCCATGGTCTGCCACAGGAGAGCCAAGCATGGTCCTTTGAAAGGGTGGGAGACCAGTAGCCTGTATGGACTAAGAGAAAAGGATTCAACAGGTAAGACTAAAATCCTCTTTTCTCTGTTGTCCAATACAGGTTACTGGTAACTTTGGGATGTCCAACCATTGAGTTTCCCAGAGGCAGGAAGTAAGGCAAGGACCAGGCGCAGGGCCCCCAAAGTCACCAGAGAAGATATGAACCATCAGATCAGAAATAGCCCAACAAAACAATGAAGTGTCAACGGACACTGAACAGGGGTAACAACACCCCAGGAACTGTCACACAGCACACTGAACTAGAGCCTACAGGGCTCAAAAGTGAAGGAAGCACCAAAGAAGATCCTAGAAAGGCAAGACTGCTACCAGGATCTTTGTCCCAAAGCTGGCGTCAGTCGATGCCAGCACAACAACACTGTAGTGCTTCGAAAAGGCGTGCACAGACGACCAAGTGGCAGTTTTGCACAACTGATCAGCTGAGGCCACATTCTTGTAAGCTCAAGAAGCCCCAGTGGATCTTGTAGAATGAGCCGTGACCCGAAAGGGAACAGGTTTCTTCCTTAGCTCGTAAGTCTTACAAATATAGGACTTAATCCAAGACGCAATGGTCACTTTGGATGCATGTCTCCCTGCCCTGGGGCCCTCAGGAATGATGAACAGCTCGTCAGACTGTTGACCACTCAGTGCGATGTACATAAAACTTGAGACAATGCTTCACGTCTAACAAAGTGGAGATCCCTCTCCTTGTCAGAGGTAGGGTCAGGGCAGAAAGAAGGCACCATAAGGAAGGGAGGGGGAGTGTAAGAGGTAAAAATGGAGGGTGTGAGGTTTGAGGAATGATAGTGATGAAAGTGAGGGCTGATGAGGTAAATGTGGGAGGGGCAGCAAGGGATAGGGAGGGAGGAGCAGGCACAGCAAAGGGAAGACTGATGAACAGGCAAAGGTGTGGGAGGAATGACAAGGGAAGTGGTAAATGGAAGGGAGTAGTAGAAGTGGTGAAAGGCAGGGTGAGAGGGATGAAGAGTGAAAATGAGGGACAGAAAGAGATGGGTGGATGGGGAGATGAAGTGGCAAAATGGAGGGTGGTAAGAGAAAATGAGGAGGCAAAGTGGTGAGTGGGAGGGGAAATGGGAAGGCAAAATGATATATATATATATATAGATAGATATATATAGCTAGATAGATAATCAGTCAAATAATTCAACATGAAAGGACACAGAATAATATATTGAGGTTTCATGGGGCAGAAAGTGAACAAACAAATTCTCATCTTGAGTCAGGAGTGGATGGCAGTAATGGATGATGTATTGCACTGCTAGTGTCATAATGACACATTGCACCACTGGTTTCAAATATAAGAATATTGGCATGTTGGACTTATCTAATAGTGTATTACCATGATGGTCACATGTAATACTTTGCTAGTCTCATGTAATGTTACATTACCCTGCTGTTATCATGAAATGATGTATTACATTATCTGGGGAGATTGGCTAAGGTGTGATAAAGAGGAGATAATGCCTCCAAGGTGATAAACACCCCAATTCCTATGTATTCTATAACACCATGCACTAAGATCTCTGAAGCTGGAGACCCTAATTCCTATGTATTCTATAACACCATGCACTAAGATCTCTGAAGCTGGAGACCCTAATTCCTATGTATTCTATAACACCATGCACTAAGATTTCTCAAGCTGGAGACATATTAGTGCAGAGGCTACACTGAATAACATAAGAATTGGAGAAGTTTTCTTCTCTTTATAATATATTTATCAGACCTTAGTGCATATCCTCCTCCTTAGATCTAGCAATATTCTGCCAGACGGAGTTGCAGTAAGGTGTGATAAAGGTATGATAAAGAGTAGGTAAACACTACACTGTTACAAATACTCTATTTCTGTTATTCAGTAGAGCCTATATACTAAGGCAGGGGTTCTCATCCAAGGTGCCAAGGCTCTTTGGTATGCTGTGGAAACCCTTCTAAGATGTTCTTTCTTTTATGTGAGAACTTACAAAATGTGAATATTGAGTTGCAGATCTATAAATGGAAATTACACCGCACAATATGCTCTTTATTCAGAGTATGATTGTGAGATCTAGGTCTAATATGATTTATTATCCTCCAACCAGCAATAATACATTTCCTGAGGAACTGGTCCAAAATACATCTAAGGTTTGAGCCAAGAATGTTCTGCTGTGCTTGGGAGGTGATGCTGGATGACTAGATGCTGCAGGTGTAGGCAGCCTTTACTTCTCTTGCTGTTGAAGACTACAACCCCCATCGACCCCATCCAGCCAACTAAAGTAATAGTCCTGAACAGCTGGAGAGTCAAAGGTTGTCTAACCTTGAGATACAGAGTAGCTGGCAACAGATGAGCCTAATAAGGCATGGCTGTATGTTGAACAAGAACCAAGCAACATCAAGATTATGTAGATGATATTCAAATATATATATATCACCTGTCATCCACTCTATTTTCTAATGTCACCACATTTCTCCTAGATGTCTGTCTAAAACTAAACTTAACTGTTATAGTCCAGAGATTACCTGTTGCCCTGCCTGTAGCCTGATCCAGTGTTCAGTACAAGTCTTGTTATCACCTGGTCTCCTTTATAGAACCACTTCTTCCTTGCACTGGTGCTTGCTCAAAGCTTCCTTGTGCTGTGTATGCTGCTATTGTTGTTGTTGTTGGCTCCTGCTCTCTAGTAACTGACCGGCTTTTGTTTCTGATTACGATTTTGTTTGCGGTTTGTTCCTGCATTGATCCGATGTTACAAAACCAGCCCTGTTGAAAGACCAATCCTGTTCCCGATGACACAGTATTGTTTCCTGTTTGTTCCTGCATTGACCTACCATTGCTGAACCAGTCCTGCTCCAGTCCATGGTATTGTTTGATGCCGGTTCCTGCAAGATCCACTGTTGCAGAACCAATCTTGCTGCTGAACCAGACCTTTTTCTAAACATATCCAGTTCCTGTCTACAGCATTGTTTGATGCTTACTCCTGTCTAGATTAGAACCTATTCTTGTGTTTCCTGCTTTATTGCTTCTTGCAGTTTATTCTGAGGCTGCTTGGCTAGTACTGTCCCAGTCCTTTGCTGTCTGAATCTGCTTGTGCTGATTCCTACTAGATCAAGCCTGGCTACTGGGTCTAGTGCAGAGGTTCTCAACCTGTGCTCTCAGTGGCCACTAACAGGTAAGGACTTAGGAATTTCCCTGCTAGAACACCAGTGTGTTGATCAGAGGCTCAGTCA
The DNA here is from genome assembly GCA_037306005.1 of Rhinophrynus dorsalis. Classification (NCBI taxonomy): domain Eukaryota; kingdom Metazoa; phylum Chordata; class Amphibia; order Anura; family Rhinophrynidae; genus Rhinophrynus; species Rhinophrynus dorsalis. The sequence continues at coordinate 82,021,833 of CM074728.1, forward strand.
TATTGATTAACTCACCTGTGCTGTTAAAAGGATGTTTGTGTCTGCCCCTGCTTCTTAGTTTGTGGAGCTGCCTGGCTCCAGACTCCACTTGTGACCATTTCTACAGAGACTGCCCAGCCATCCTAAGCAAATTGTCTGTGCTATCCAACCTTGCGGTTGGTACCTTCCCCTGATTTCATCCACAGCAAGGCTGGGCAGTGGTCTGTCAAAGTACTCTAGCTCCACCCTCCAGCACTGCTCACCAGCATCTTCCGGTTCACAGTGGCAAAAGAATTTAGAGGCTTTGCCATCTCTGCCTGTATTGCGACATTGTGACGTTAACATATTCCTCATCATGCTAATGTGCCCATTCTTAATATTCACATTAATGTTAGTAATGCCACTAAAACCTTACCACTCAAGCCCACTGTTTAGAAGTCATCTTTAACTCTGCGCTCTCCTTTCTTTGTCAAATACAATCGGTCACAAAGTTACTTTCACCTCTGGAAATCATGATATTTTTAAAGGCACAGTAAACATTTTAACAAGTCTATATGTTATAGAGTTTTTTCTTTCGAGTAAAAAGGGTACTCCCACTGATATCAGTTATTTTATTCAAGAGTTTTAATAGTTTAATAGTTGTTACACTCTTTGGTTAATTCAGGAAAGTTCAAGTTGACGGGAAGTGAGTCAGCATCAGCTGTTACTATCACATTCTATGGAGAACTTTTCTTAGTGTCTCACCATTCCTATTGAATTCAAGAGAATAACTATTGTAAATGGGGCCACTAGAGGGCAATGTGTCTGCATGATTTTCTTTCTATCTATCTATCTATCTATCTATCTATCTATCTATTTATCTATCTATCTATCTATCTGTCTGTCTGTCTGTCTGTCTGTCTGTCTGTCTATAGAAGAGGCACACTCAGGACTTCCAGATAAAGTGAGAAAAGGTTTTTTTTGATCAAATAAAACTTTTTCTCACCTTTTTCAATTTATCTGGAAGTCTTGTGTGCACCGCCTTTATTTTCTGGAACTTTTAATATTGCTTTGGAGTATGGTATCATGGCCAACGAAACTAGCAAGCGTGAGTGCTTCCTTTACACACACACATATATATATATATTTGCCAGTTCAATTATATGGAGACAAGCATTGCTCTCGAAAGCTTGTCTCCATATAACTGGATGTTAGTCCAATAAAAAAGGTATTATTACATACTGCAGTACTCATTCATTTGGAATATTTATATATACTTTTCAAAATATCACCTGGGTGCAAGTACCCATAGGAATCAATAGATAAAAGTCAGAACAAACAAGTAATCACTCTGAGGAATTTTTATAAACTTTTACTTGAAAGATGTCAACGTTTCAATGTGTAAACCACATTTTCATCAGGACTGGGTCCTGATGAAAATGTGGTTTACACATTGAAACGTTGACATCTTTCAAGTAAAAGTTTATAAAAATTCCTCAGAGTGATTACTTGTTTGTTCTGACTTTATATATATAGGAATATATATATATATATATATATATATATATATATATATATACTAGCGCAGGTAACATAGCGTTGACTGCTTTACCCAGGGGATTCAGCTCTCCATGACCGGGTCCTGATGAAAATTTGGTTTACACATTGAAACGCTGACATCTTTCAAGTAAAAGTTTATAAAAATTCCTGAGAGTGCTTACTTGTTTGTTCTGACTTTATATATATATATATATATATATATATATTTATATATATATATATATATATATATATATATATATACTAGCGCATGCAACATAGCATTGACTGCTTTACCCAGGGAATTCAGCTCACCATGCACTCGGAGAACCGCTGCAGCTCAATGGTGATTGGTCTTTCTGCAGTGATTTTTACAGGAGTGACCAGGGGGAGCTTCGCTTCCTGACCTCTCCTATGAAAATAGCCACCCCTGTGAATCTCACTACAACGATTTTGACAGTAGTGGCCTATGGTGATTTGCTGGATGTGAGCGCACTTCGCCTCCCTGTTGACATGGTGATTGGCAGAGAGTGAACCAGAAATAGTTAGAGTACATCCATGTTCTATGGGGCTACCATGCAGATCATTCACACAGGGAAAACATTGGCAGTTGTCATGCTTTTAGCAACCTCCAATGACTGGCAGACCCAAGTGGGATTCAGTCTACCATACATGGCTGATGTTGATGTGGTTAGGCGCACACACACACCTGCAAGAGGAAAAGATTGGAGGTGTTTAACCTCTTGAATGCTAGACAGGTCTCCAACTGTTTGTGAGCCAATGCATTGCAGCCTCTCTAGAATTCAGGACATTAAATGTCCCAGTGACTGGAGGCTGTTTTCAGAGCTAAAAAAGGCTCTATCCACTATTAGACCTGTGCACCTAATAAACTGGCCACTCATATATAGGTCCATGGTTGTGAATTTCCTAAAGAGCAGTGTCATTTTGATTATTAAGTTACTGTACATTTTCCATATGTTTCACCTCCTGGCAATAAATTGAGAAAATCCCACATCTAAAACCTTTACTGTACATGTTGCTACTGAGGTGCCCTTCCTCTGGGCCTTGTGACAGCAAAGATAAGAAACTCCATTGGGAGATCATTTTGACAGTCTTCAGGGAAGCAGCCTTCCAGTAACGTAGAGAATGAAGACTAAAAGAAAATATTACCAGTTGTTTTCAAAAGGCAATGTTATTCCACTGACCTGAAAAATCGAATATCTTAGAGGGAAATTACCCGATGATTAGATAGAATGATGTAACTGACAAGGGAAAATGTGTTGTAGATATACAGATATATTATTACAATGTAAACAACTTTAAATTGATATTAATACAGTAACCCTTTTAGGGGCAGAGAGGTATCCAACACATCGTGTTGAATACCTTTCTGGCTCTCAAAGGGTTAAGGCCTGAGTCTCTAGGTATTTATAGGGCCTTATGCAGGAAGCTAAGGAGGTGCAGATCTGGACTAAACCAACTTCAAATGGGAGTTTAGAAAGTGCTACATATGCTCTGCTGGTCTTCTTGGATAAGTTGTGATGGAGGAACCACTGATCTTTGTGCCACTGTACTAAATGAGAACGAGAAAACCAAGGCCAACATGTGCCACCTGAACTACATTAACTCCACATATTGTGTTATATAGAGAACCTAGCTTTCTTTCACTTTATTGTTTATCTGACAAAGAGGCAAGCAGTACTTAATAGAGAATATATTTTAAGAAGTACAGCTTATAAAGTACTCTGGAAGGATGGATGATAGAGGATTTAAATTCTAAAATCTACATTTGCCTCTAATTTAATATCTATTCATTATGCCAGAGAACATTCTCCCTACTGGCTTTTTACATTGAACAAGACTCAGGGACTAGAGCCAAAGCATACAGCTATAGTAACATAAACATGCCCGATTCTGCCTGACCCCATAGTCACCCCCCACCCAAACATCCACTGTTCACATCAGCAATGGAGGAGATAAAATGTTTGAATGAAATATTTAATACCCCTCCTGCTCGCTTCCCCTCAGCAGCTCCTCATCGCCTACACTATCAAAAATGAACCTTTCCACTGCTAAGGGGATCTACAATGCATTGCAGTAATCATGGAAGCAGAAAGGTTAATTTGAAAAATGAAATTTAAAATAAATAAGGCCATAGAGGCCTAACATTAATCATCAGTGGAACTCGTAATTCTGCCATATCTTCACTCTGATTGCTTTGGGATGAAGAGATTGAACAGTGACCCCGATATTTATTCAGACTGCCCTAGGGAGGTCTTCTTAGATGCCTCCTTCAGCTCCTCACCTGCTCCCATGTAAGGAGGAACGCTCAATAAATATGGGGTCTGAAATGTAATTATAAGGAAAAATACATGCTCATTGTACAGTCTAATTTGGTCATCTACTTAGCAAGTCACTGTTAAAGGGATAGTAATGTTTCATAATAAAAGCAGCTCTAATTAATCGTCATAGTATTTGAACTTTGGAGTGTGTTATTTCAATTCTGTCAGTTGTAGTTCAAGAGTAATTCAATGATAAAGTATCCCCCTCCTGCCCCTTTTACTGATGTAACACTGCTCAGCCAGATCAGAAGGGAGGTGCCCAGGTAGACTGCAGAGAGGGACAATTTTCAATTAAGATGAGGGAAGAACCTGAAAAACTTGTCAAGGGGGGCAGGGCTTTCATTGTTCTCATAGGAAGAAGATTGTCCCCTTCTGTTATCTGTCTGGTCTATGGACTGGATTCCACATCTGAGAAGAGATGGCTTACACTAGGTAAAAGGGGCAGGAGGGGAAACTTTGCTTGTGAATATCTCCCAAACCATAAAGGTTTGAGAGATAAGACTTATATCGTTCTTCATGTTTTTTTAATGCCTACAAAATAAAATATGGATAAAATGAAGTATTACTATCCCTTTAATCCATAGAAATGCACATATAATATACAGTCCAGGTCATCCACCAAAATATGTGGACCTGGACATGTCATATGACTCATGTCAGATGATTTGCTGGTTAAATTAAAAGAAAATGGCAATTCAGAGTTTATTGGAGGGCAAAAGACATTTTAGAGGGTTAGTACTGCCCAAAATAAAGTTGATTCTATATGTTAGAATTTACAAAAATAAAGTATTTGGAAAAAGTCCTGTCTCTCAAACCTTTATGGTTTGAGAGATATCCTCCGTTAAAGTTCCCCTCTCCCTCCTCCTGACATCAGCTCTAAGCTGACAGCAGGAGTTCCTGGTCCGGAAACTGACAAGCGGCTCTTCAGCAGAGCCGCAATAGCGCAATTTAAAAAGAAATGCTTCTTTGGAACGGTCTACAAAGTGTGCCTGGTTTGCAAGCACACTTTTTAGACCATTCCAAAGAAGTATTTCTTTTTAAATTGTGTCAGATAACACGGCTCTCCTTCTGTCAGCTTTACAGCGGACATCAGGAGAAGGGTGACTTTAGAGGAGGATATCTCTCAAACCATAAAGGTTTGAGAGATAGGACTTTTTCCAAATACTTTATTTTTATAAAATCTAACATTCTAGAATCAACTTTATTTTGGGCACTACTATCCCTTTAAGAAAGAAATTTTAGGTACATCTGATTAAAAAAAAGTTGCAGCTGATTTCTACAGTGAGAACCTTAAGCTTTCTATACTAAGGGCCTGTTTATTTTATTATCTTATGAATGCAACTTGTGTAATGTATACGAAACCATCTTTCTAAAAGCACTTAATTGCATGTATTGTATAGTTTTCCTGTTTTCTCTGTTAATATAAAAAAATTACATTTCTTTAAGGGGATGGATTCTTAGATCTCTACTCCTCAACAGACTGCGAGGATCTATACATCCAGTATTAACTATTACTACTCTCCCAAGGTAGGAAAATGGTATCCTTGGATCATTCCCTCTACTTCCCTGTCAGGGAAGAATATTAAAAGAAGAATATAGGGTATATTTACTCCAGGTTAATGGTATATTGCCCAATGGAGGGATCCCAAGATCCCTCCCGCTACTCAACAGTAAATAAATAAAATACATTAACATAAAGTGCTCTATTGACCCAGAACTACCCCCAGACGGTATAGTTAAAATCACCTTTATTAGAATCGTATATAGAATAGCAAAATATATAAAATATATAGTAGTCTCGGGAAGAAGCAGAGGGTAACCCAAGAGGAAAGGACTCTATCAGAAATAGGAGGCTACGTCCAAGTTCCCAGACTGCAGAGACTAGGCCGAAGCCAATGGTAGTCTCATACACCAGAATGCCAAGAGTAGACCCGAACGGTCTCCCCTAATGATGGTAACCGGGGAGAAGACTGACTCACGCCTGCAGTCAGTCAGAATAAGGCCTTCTCCCGAAAGGGAAGGCAACAAGGGAGACTACTGATTCATGCCTGCAGTCAGTAAAGCTAGAGTCTGCCAGAGCACAGGTCTGCACCAGTTAGAATGTCCACTAAACAGGAGGCAACACCGAGGGTAGCTGGACAGAGCCCCAGGTCAGCACCAGATTGGATAATCAGACAGGCCAAGGTCATACATGGAGCGGGTAGTCAGCCAGAGCCACAGGTCTGCACCAGATTGGATGTCCAAACAAATAGGGAGCACACAGAGAAGACTCAGACAGAGCCACAGGTCATCACCAGGATGGATGGTCATACAAGCCAGAGTCATACACAGGATATCAGGAACAAGCTAAATACAACTGCAATGAACAACAATGTAAAGGTAACTGGATAGAAATCCAGTTCCCTTAAATACCAAGAGCCAGGGAGTAGATGGGAAGGAACTGACCAGATCTTCCTGTATAAAGTTGAGTCCTGCATCAATACGCAGCCTCGCACCCATAATTGAGGCATCTAGCCGAGATGCGTTAAACGCCTGCACCCATACCGTGTCATCTAGAACTGCCGGACCGCCTAGCCAGATGACGTGGGTGGCCACCACAGACACCAAGCGTGCCCAGACCCAAAGCCCAAAACAACACATGGGATGAAGCTGAAGAGTCATTTCGAGGTAAGCTGTGACAGCCCCCTACAGCTTGGGATGATGGACCATGGCAAATACATATTTAATTAACAATTTAATAAATAATATAGAACATTACCTGTTGCTAATGCCTTATATAATAATAATAATATAAGTAACAAGACAAATAAAAAACCCAAACAATCTGTGCTGACTTGTTTGAAAATGCAGACTGGGTTCTTCTAGATATGCTGATGCTATTCGGTAGAAACTAAGTGACTGGTTGAAAGCAGCAGCAAATCACAGTTTAATAAACTTCCAGTCAATCACAGGAAGGACGTTCAGTAAACCACATGACTCTCCCATTTATTCTTTCTATTTATTGTTCTAGGTTGATTATAGTCCAGGGCCGGCCCAAGACATTGTGCTGCCTGGATCCAAGGATGAAATGCTGCACGCCCCCCAAAAAAAAAAAACACGCCCACAAATCGTGCGTTTGGGTGGCTATGGGAGGTGCAGATTCAAATTCCAATTAAGTTAAATAGAAATGTTAACCCTTTGACTACTAGGGAGGTCTCTATTGCATCTCTTTGCTTTACAATGTACTGGAGACCTCCCTAGTAATCAAGGAATTTAAAGTCCTATTAACATCAATGGGAATTTATATATGTCCCCTACTGTGCAGCTGGTCTGCCCCGGACTGCTCCAGTTCTTCTTAGTTCAGATGTAGACAACCTTTGGCTCACTAGCTGTTGGGGACTATAACTCCCATCATGCCCAACAGCAGCTGGTTGGGGGATGGTGCAGTTATAATCTTCAACAGCTGGAGAGCCCAAGGTTGCCTACAGCTGTCTTAGAACATCAGCCTTTGTCCTGATCTTTAAAGTGCAAGAGTGGTAACAGTGTGCAGGTGGATGTATAGGCAAGGATTCCAAGGCATGCTTAACTCCGCCCATGGGCACACCCCTCTGGTCATTTGACTTAAGCCCAATCACAGCCAATTTTCACTGACACAGAAAATGCCATTAGGCTTTTAACCGCTTGGCTGTTAGGGAGGTCGCTCACCAATGCTCAGACTTTTACAGCAGTTAAGGGGTTAAACAATGACAAGTAAAAGAGGGCACCTAAACTAGTAAAAAAAGTGGCCTCCATAAAGCATGAGTGTTTATCTGGGTCAGGGACACTGGAAATCTCCTGACCACACCCTCAACTCAGAATGTGGGTGTGGCTAGCACAGCTAAGTGTCCTCCCCTCTGCCTACTGGGAAATTCATCCATCATGGTTTGCTTCAACAGCATGTGCACTAGCAGTGCAAGGTGAACCTAATCATCAGTCTGCCTTTCCTTACACAGACACTGATATCCAGTACTGCACCTTTCAATTCTGCAGTGATATGTTAATTCATTGTTTAACCCTTTAAGGAACAGAGGGGTTAGCGGTTTATTGTAATATGTAGCACATCACTCTTCTCCCTAAAGAGTAACAATAAATAATTATTTTCTCCCACAAAAAAATAAATAAATATACATATACATTTTTGGAGCAAGTGCATGTCAAATGTTCCATTAAAGTTACTATAGTCAGTCTCCTCCTTACAGCGCTGATGCATTTTCTTTAATGCTTTGAGTGCCATAGGGGTACACAAAGCATTGCTTTGCAATGGAGTTGTTTAACCATCTGGTACTCAAAGGGTTAACACTTTGATTGCTTTCACACCCCTCTGTCATTCATTTAACCCCTTCCCTGGACAGAGGTTTCAGCAATACGTTTAATTCAATGCTTTATTTTTCAGCACGTTAGGATTTTAATACATCTAAGAAATATATTTAGTGTGTGCTTTTATTTTTAAAGTAGAGAGTTGTGTTGTTGTTTTAACTCATCGGTCCTCAAGGCGTTACATTTTCAATTTGAATAAAATTCTCCCAAAAAATGTTAACCTCATCTGATATTTAACCCTTTGAGTACCAGAGGGGTAAGGAACGCATTGCTAACCCTTTGAGTGCCAAAGGGGTACGGAAAGCATGGCTTTGTAATGCGTCCCGTACCCCTCTGGCATTCCAAGGGTTATTTCTATTTCCAGTTAACATTGATATTCCACACAATTCTATACTTGGCATTTGATATAAGACTGCTATACTTCACAAATGTATAGCAAAATATATATGTGTATATAGATGTGTGAGAGTGGAATATTCTACACACCTTTTTCTTCAGCAGTGACAAGAGATTACTGATGTTTGTTATCCCCACAATTTTGATTCTGTTTTTATTTGTTCTATATGATTAAATGCTTTGCTTTTTACTGCACTATTCAAGCATATGATTTATCATCTCTGATATTAATATATCAATATCTGGTCATTCCATACAATCATTTATAGATCGATTGAAGATACATTCAGAATTTCATCTGTATATCCACTATTTATGATTCTACATTATAATAGTACACTTAGAGGGAACTATTTGCGCTACCCCCTCCCCCTTTTTTTCCTGTCAAAGTGCTGCCTGGGTCCATGGACCTGCCGGGACCCATGTAAGGGCCGGCCCTGTTATGTTGTGTTTGCTTATCCTAGCATTCCATCATGAACTTTATAAATGGGATGGCAAAGGTTTTAATATAGGTAAGCAGAGAAGCAATTTTCAGGAAAGGTGGAATAGTAGAACAAAAGGATATGAGGTAATGGACATAAGTACTAAACATAGTGACATTGTAAAGATAGTAAAACATAGTAAATTGGGTTGAAAAAAAAGTCCACCAAGTTCAATCTTTTCCACAGGATAACCAAGAAAATGAGAAATATAGAAGCCTTCCTGACTGCTAAATGGGTATTAATCTGTTTACCAGAACTTCCTGTTTTACCTACTAATTCACAGCATAACACATAAGAAAAAGTTTGGTAAATTCAAGGATCTTTGAATCTTACATCCCATTCATTTCCTCTAATACTGCTTATCCTTTTTAAAATTGAAAATTTTAGTTGAACGCTTGCTAATGAGTTTCTCATAAGACATTTCAGAGGATACCATATTATGGTCATTGCTGCCCAAAAGCTCCCTTGTTTACCATTTCAGAAGATTCAGAGATCACTGTGTCCAATAAGGCCTGATTTCTAGTTGGCCTCACTACTAGTTGGAATATAAAGTTGTCATTAAACTGACTATACAAATATTTAACTGTAACAAGGCACTGCAAAGACTGGATCCCAGTGGCAGTTTGACCATGTCAGGAAGCTAATTGGTAAATGAGACCTCTGCTACCAGTGGCTGGAGAGCAATACTAGAGAATGGAGCTTGAGAGTGGAGTCAGCTTATAATAATAATCATATAATAACCCGTATTTATATAGCGCCTTTCTCCCAGTGGGACTCAAAGCGCTTTCAGAATTAACCAAATCGGCAGCTGAAATAACAGATGTTATTATTACCCAATCAACAGCACTCATTTTATTGACCTCGGAAGGATGAAGGGTTGAGTTGACCCTGCTGGGATTTGAACCTGCAACTTTGAGGTTTGAACAGGCTCCATAGTCAGGGAATTTACCACTGAGCTATCGCACAAGCATTTGAGTTTATTTTTGCTATAGCTCAGCACTGGATAGTAAACTGTGGATTACATGGTTGAATGTCTACCTCCATTTGTGCCAGCGCAACAGCAGTTTGAATACACTCTTTGGCCAAATTGCAGTAGCAATGTCTGGATCACCTTGACTCAAGAAGCAATAAATTATGTTCCAGGAGCAAGGTCAAGTACATTTATTCCTCTCGTATTTATATATATACTGACTCATATATTTATCTAAAAGGTTTTAAAACAAATTCCATCTTACTTGAACATTATTATCTTTGAAGATTACATCCCATTGTATTTCCTCTAATACTGCTTTTAGCATTGCAACATTATACAGTCTGAAGGTCTAGGTAGGCAGCTTCTGAGCAAAATCAAGATACAAGATGGGAGTTGGGACAGGAAGAGTACTAACATGGTCAAAATAGAGGTCAGGATGGGCTGAGTTCAAGCATAGTCAAGATACCAGCCAAGAGTTGGTAACCAGAATATCAACACAGGAAACAAGCAATCGGGTTCTCAGCAAACAGTCTAACAATTAAGCTATAGAATAAGGGCAAAAGGTGCTTAAATACCCACAGAACTGGAACTAGCAGAATGTGTGTCATTGCTCATGCACCTCCGCAGTAAAGGCAGCTGATCATGAGCAGGCAAACCCGCACACATGCTAGTGTATAGGATAAAGTCTAATTCCAGGTAAATCATGACATTCCCTTTCTCATGCTGGAAGTATAATTTCTCTAGTCAATTTCAGTGTAGTTAAAATCTCCCATTATCAGTAGATTTCCTAACAGAGACACTTTCACCATTTGCAATAGCAGTAGTGCCCAATATTAGGTGACTTGCCAATCGACATTTTTATTATGCACCACCAAAGTGTTTATAGCAATCTACACAGCCTCTTCATTGTCACTGGACCCCGCATGAATGTCCTCCTCCCTTATACTATGTGTAAGGACTTGCTTGATATGCAGGCATACCACTGAACCTCTTGAGTATATCATATCCCTTGTAAAAAGTGCATATCCCTCTAGATTGACTACCCAGCCATGTGTACCATCCAACCAAAAAACGGGAGCAAGTAAGGGTCAAACCAAATGCACCAGAAGGGACAAATACAAATTCTTATTGATTTAAATGGTGCATTTAAACCCTTGAAGGCTAGAGAGGCATCCACAGCATTGTTGGAGATCTCTCTAGTATTCAAGGGATTAAGAGCCCCATGCTAATCTGTGGTAATTTGGGGAATATTTATCCCCTGTACTGCAGATGGTGATTATGCACTAAGGTGTGATAAAGAGATGATTAAGTGGATATAACATCTCCAGTGGGATAAATGATCCACTTCCGGTGTTATTCCATGGATCCTATGCACTAACTTGTCTATAACTCAGTTACTGGAGAGCTCATCACAGTGGAGAAATGATTTCCTCTTTATCACATCTTAATGCAGTGGTTGTCAGCCCTTTTTTTTTGCTCAATACACCCCCAACATACAATCTGGAATTTTCAGGACACCCTAACATACTTTATTCAATTTGCCAAGTGGGAAATGACTGATATAAATATATAAATATGTAGTTATTCTTAGATCTCACAATCAGAATAATAAAAATAAACATATTGTGCTGGATGAACCTTTTCCTTAGTGCATTTCCAAAACAAAAATAAAAAAGGAGCGTTGGAACCAAATTAAGTCTCCTTAGAGTAGCAGAGGTGAAAGAGGAGATATATATGGTTATAAAAATTACAACTTACCTAATACATAGATAGGTCAAATGTACAAGGTATCTAAAATCTATAAAAATCTATAAATAATCACAACAGTGAATCATATGATTTATAATAGTGGAAATTAGTCCAAATGTTGACAAAACCTTTTTACCAGTAGTCTAGAGTCATAAAGTCGCCTGTTAATCATGTAGTCCAATACCAATATGAAATATAAGATGACATGGGAATGAGAAGCTCAATGAGGTGATGTAGATGAAAATGATGAGTTCTACTGAAATTCTATAAGTAGCATCTGCACTCCGTCTAAAATGCAACTATCTTCAACAATGGTCTTGTGCCACTGATGCCTCAATACTTGAAACAACAAAATGTGCAACAAGACAGAAGAAGCACTACTAAATATAGTAATTTGTTGAAAATACATATATAAAAATTAGTGCATCTCAGACCTTTTCTTCTTAGTATATCGGCATAAATGTGTATTTAAGCATCCCTGGGTTTATACAGTTAATAGTGTCCATGATCAAATGTTAAAATTTAATTACATTTTTTTGTTTTATTTCTTTAAAAACCACAGATTGAAAACAGGAAACATATAGCATTATAATGTGTACCTTGTTTTCATTAGTAGCATTTCCCAGATAAAATAAAACCTGAGATTTCAATCTATCACAAGGTGGCACCCTTGCACTGCAAAAAAGCTTGACGTTCTGTTTCAACAGTAAAATAATTGTATCCCCTAAAAAAAAATCCTAATTTCTCTGTCTTTTCATCAAAACAGTTTATCTATAAGAATCAAGTTTTCAAATTATGTTGCTTTGCACAATGGCCTAACATAAATTAATGTTCTTGGAAAAAAGTTTCTGCATTTTTCCTGCAAATTCTAAACTGTGATAATCCACACAAAGGATACGCTCACACAAGATAGTTTAGCACAGCATTAATGAGGCTGTGTTAGCCACCCTATTGAACATATCACGGCTACTGAATTAGAATTCTCATATGGAGAACTATGAATCAGCTCAGTGAAGAATGCTGTAAATTCCCTGCGATTAGCATAGAATTCAGTGAAGATTGCACAGCTGATGTGCATTGCAAAGTTCAAATCCCTTTTGGACCCATGTGGTCAACAGCCAACCCTGTATGACGTAAGTCACCACTGGCTTTCTTTTACCTGCTCAGAGTCTGTGTTAAGTCCCCACTTTTACTTGAGGTGATATTTGCCAGTATGAAAGATAGTATTGCTGAGCATAGAACCTTTCACAACAGGTGACAAAACCACAAGAGAATTGCCTATGTGAAAGGGCCCTTAGGTTACTAAAACCTGGCTTGTTCCAACAACAGGGTGGAACAAATCAATGGAGTAACGAGTAGGGCAGAAATCTATAGGGACCACTGGCTCAGATTGCTACCTAAGGCCGACACCACCATGGGTAAGGTTTCCCCTGTGTGTGGCCATATACATGGAAAGTATTCCCCTCTCTCCAGTCTCCCTACTACTGCTAGTCAAAACTATTTTAGGGAGGCAATCTGTGTGGTAAGGTCTGGGAACCCACTGACCTGCTTGGGCTTAGAACCCCGCTGTGTTCTGTTTATCTAAACATAGTACGTATGCTTTGCATAATCATCACTTACTGTTCAGAGGGAGGATTTCTTGTCTTCTTTCTGATAGACATTATTTTGGTGAGTAATCAATACTTCATAATGAAGAAGAGAAACTTCTCATGCAACTTAATAAAGGGAAACGGAACCAGCAATAAAGTTATTGGGTATAGCAGAGGAGTTGTTAGGTCTCCAAAAGTGGGGAGGTTAGGGCCCACCTTATATATTATTAGTACAATGAGCAGCCCAATTTCACCATGACTTTAAGGGAAATATAGGTCTTTAGCCCCAAAACAGTAACCAGCAACACCCCTGAGGGACATGAAATGTCACAATTTTGTAATCAAGTACATAACTATCAGGGTATCAGTGTATATTGCTAATAATGGGCCTATCAGCTTGCACTATACCTGCCCTCAATGTATTTATCATTAATAAGTGCCTTTTTCTCTCACAAAACATGATATTTAGAAGCATAAAAGTATGTCAGGCTATTGAAATGCCAGTGCACAATTACATGCCACAACAAGTTTGCAAAAAAGTATATAGCTATAACTGACTGCTGTATGAAGGCGACCTATCTAGGCAAGTGCTTATGTTAACAAACTTACTCTTACAGCATAGCTCCCCTTTAACTTAATGGATGCTAGATAGGTCTTAAAGGGATAGTAATATTTAAAAATTACTATCCCGCATCTTGTAGCCAGTAAAAAACTGAGTTAAATGAGCCCAACGGTATCTCTCAAACCATTATAGTTTGAGAGCTATCTGCTTTCAAAATTCCCTCTCCCCTGAAGTCAGTGGTCTAGCTGACAGCAGGGGAATCCTGTCCCGGGACTGGCAGAGTCTCTTCAGCAGAGCAGGGATCCCTTTATGGAAGAAGAAATCCTTCACTGAAATGGTCTTCTACGTGTGCATGCAAACCAATTGCACGTAGAAGACCATTTCAGTGATGGATTTCTTCTTCCATAACACAATCTCAGATCTGCTGAACAGCCTCCGCTGACGTCTGGGGAAAAGGCAAAAAGCAAAACTTTGAAAGCGGATATCCCTCAAACCATAAAGGTTTGAGAGATGCAGCAAGGCTCATTTAACAGTTACTGGCTACAAGATGCAGGATAGTAATTTTTAAGTGTTACTATCCTTTTAAAGCATTGTTGAAGACCTCTCCCACATCCAAAGGCTTAAATAACTTAATGCAGTACTAGCAAAGCCACTGTGTTTAATCTTTAATCTCACCACAGACTTAGTGCCACAAGACTGTTATCAAACCGGTGTGGTGACCTTATTTAAGAAGGGAACAAAAAGAGAACCTGGGAATTATAGACCTTCGAGTTTGACTTCTGTAGTGAAAAAACTGCTAGAAGGTATAATAAGGGATTAAAGCAGAACTACCTCCGCTAAAAAACTTGAGCTCCAATAATTCTCCATCTGGTGACTAGCTGCTCAGTAGCACTAGTACCCAGAATTATTACCTTGTTAAATAGATGTATCCTTTTACCCCGGGTTGACAGGCAGGATGGAGTGCAGACATCTTTCCATAGTGGCGTCTGCATGCCTGCGCTGTCAGTCCCTTTTGGAGCCAAACGGCTCCTAGCAACCCCTCCTAGAGCTGGCTGGGACTGACAGTGCAGGCGTGCAGACGTCACTATGGAAAGATGTCTGTGCTCCATCCTGCCTGTCAGCCCAGGAAGAATGGAAAAATTTATTTAACAATAGTCGCCATATAGGGAATTATTGGAGCTCAAGTTTTTTAGCGGTGGTAGTTTCACTTTAAGACAAAAGGAAATGAGGATTCAACTTCAGCAAAGGAAGTGGGTTTGTTTTACAGTAAGGGCTGTTACATTGTGGAATTCCTTGCCCAAGAATGTGGTAATGGAAGACAAAAACGGATACATTTACCAGAAGATTAGATGCATTTCCAACACAATGGAACATACAGAGATATACTGTGTATTAGTACGTAAAACAGTAATTTCTGGTAAACAGACCAGTGCCCATTTTGGAGTCAGGAAGGCTTATATAATTATCACATTCATGGTTATACCATGGCAGAGATTGAACCTGATGGACTTTTTGTGTGTGTTTTTTCAACGTATTTTGCTTTGTAGCATAATGCCTAATTCTTCCTTTTAATGTTCTCCTTATTGTAACTATTTTCATAAATGGTATTTGCCATTTAACAGGAGGCATTGTCTCTTCCCAAAAGTGTCAGTTTTTATATTTTATTTGTGCTTATTATGTTTAATTAATATATTGAATGAGCATCCTGCTACTACTACTACTACTACTACTATTAGTGTTATTACTACTACTATTACTACTATACTAATAACAATAATACCACCACTGCAACCACTACTGCTACTACTAATGATAATAATAATACCACTACTACTACTATTACTACTACTACCACTACTACTCTGCTGCTACTACTACTACTAATAATAATAACACCACTAAAACCACTACAGCTATTACAACTACTACTATTACTACTACTAATAATACCACTACTACTACTACAATAATAATAATTCCACCACCACTATAACTACGACTAATACGAATAATACCACTACAACCACTACACCTACTACAGCTACTACTACTACTACTTATAATAATAATAATACCACTACAACTACTACTAATAATAATAATGCCACTATAACTACTACCATTACTAACCCACCACTACTAATAATAATAATTTCACCACCACTACAACTACTACGTCTACTACTACTACTACTACTACTACTACTACTACTAATACTGCTGCTACTACTTCTTCTACTACTACTAATAATAATATCATTACAACTACTACCATTACTTCCCCACCACTACTACTACTAATAATAATAATTTCACCACCACTACAACTACTACTACTACTACTTCTACTACTACTACTGCTGCTACTACTTCTTCTACTACTACTAATAATAATACCACTACAACTACTACCATTATTTCCCCACCACTACTACTACTAATAATAATTTCACCACCACTACAACTACTACTACTTCTACTACTACTACTACTGCTACTACTTCTTCTACTACTACTATTACTACTAATAATACCACCACCACTACTACTATCACTATTACTACCTACTGTCTCTGATGTGCATTGCTTTGTTTGGTTTAGATATTGAGGCTTATATACAAAGAAGAACTGGAGTAATTCTGGAGCAAACCAACAGCACCTTTGCAGGCACCAAAAATTCCCCAAATGCTGATTGATTTAAATGGGCCATTGTTTTGCAATGCATTGGAGAGCTCTCTAACATTTAAGGGGTTAAATGGGCCATTTAAATCAGTAGACATGTTTTATTTTACCCTTTGGTGAAGTTGTCTTTCCCCAGTCCTTCTTACTACATTGTAACGGACCCCTAGGCCGTTACATGGAGGCCTTGTCTGTGTAATGTATGCAAAGTTTTAGCATAGGGTTTGCAGGGGACAGGTAGGCTGCCTAGGGATTGGTCCCTCCTGTCCAGGCATCTGGTGACTCACCTGACCAGGATTGGTCTGTGTATTTTGTCACTCTGAATTCTATTGGTCAAGATTCAGAGTGGCAAGATTAAATTATGTAGAATGCCCTTCTTTGTGTACAACCCCATTGTGCCTTTTGTTCTACTGTTTATGTTTCATTGTTTAGATGTGTATTGCAGCCAGACACTATTGATTCCCCTCAGTATGTCTTTGTACTAACCCCATTGTGTATTGTCTGAACAACGGTATAAAAGAGCTGATTTTTGACTGAATAAAGCAGAAGTCGTTTTGGACTTGAACCTGTATCCTGTCCTTATTCTGAATGGTTTAAAGGGACCCCTCTGTCCCCCATTCAGGCAGCTGATGTTCCAGGGTTCCAGTGGGCAGATTTCCTGTGTTCCAGTCTTGTTTCCAGTGACTATTTCCAGCCTATTATCCAGCTGCAAAGTTCAAGCCAGCTTTCCAGCCTACAGCCTAACAGGAGGGATTCCAGCTCTTTGTAGTGGATTTGCCAGGCTACCCACTTGTAGCCAACCTCAGGAGAGAGAAACCCAGCACGACGGCCCTGGACAGCGCGGCGTCCTAGGGTTTCCGTTACACTGGTGGGCAGCGGTGGGATCTCTCTCTCACTACACTGAGGAGATTCAAACCACCCACTGGGATCGGCGATGGCGGAGCAGTACAGACACAGATCTTTGGCGGAACTGCAGGCTTTGGTGGAGGAACGGGGGAGAGAAACCAGAGGGCTTAAACGAATGGATCTCTTGGCCGTACTGCAGGAGATGGACGAAGAAGCTGAGGAGCAAGCAAGAAATACTGCGCTACCCAGAGATTCCAGCCCAACTCCCCGGGACCGGAGTCCTGACCCGCAACTGGAGGACTTACGACTGGCAGCTGCTCACCCGGTGGACAGGAAAATCCGCCAGAGGATGCGGCATTTGGGACCTAATCCTGCCTGGGCAGATGTACAGCAACTCATGAAGGACGCCCAGACAGAGTACTTGGCTGAACTACGGGCCCAAACCCCTGGCTCCTTCAGCCCAACTCCCACTGTACGCTCGGATCAGGAGGACACTAGACCTCGAGTTTCCCACCATATGTTTCAACCATTTGATGAGAAAACGGGAGATATTGATGGATATTTGCAGGGGTTTGAGAAACAGTGCCACCTGCATCGCATCGACTCCAGGGATTGGGTCAATTATCTGGTGGGCAAACTGACTGGCAAGGCAGCAGAGGCATACCGGGCTGTGCCTGTTGAACACATAGCCGATTATTCGGAGGTAAAGAAGCGATTGCTGGCAAGGTACGCCATTACGCCGGAAACTTACCGCCGGGCCTTCAGAGACATGCAGCGGAAGAAGGGCAGTACCAATGTGGAAGTAGCCTACGACTTGGAGAGGGCCTTCAGGCAGTGGATGCAGGGATCAGGGGTTACTACCATGGAGGAAGCGTACCAGCTGTTAATGTTGGAACAATTTTACACACAGCTTTCTGCCCCAGTGCAGGCATGGGTTAAAGACCAGGACCCCACCACGGTGACCCAAGCGGCAAAGTTAGCTGATCGATATGAGGACACTCGAGGGGTGGAATATCTGGGGCCAAAAGGACCTACCCTCAATCCTCTTGCCCCTTCATACAAGGCTAAGACAGCTCCTGAAACTAACCGGCCAGGGGCTCCTGTCCAACCCCGGTCCCCGTCCCGGCCGGCACAGCGGCCTGGACCAGAGTGTTTTGGATGTCGACAATTTGGACATATCAAAAGAAACTGTCCCCAAAAAGAGAAAAATTCCGTGCCTCGGCCTGGTATATCTCGGGGCGGTGGATACGGATCTATGCCCAGTCAGGGGTACCGGCAAGTGCACTGTGTACACGAGGACTCTTATGCCCCGGAAGGCCCCCCACTTGACCCCGAAGATCAGGGGTGGCCTGGCCCTAGGGAAATATGCCTGCATCCCGAGGATAGAGGAGCAGGAACCTTTTGCCATGAGATTGCAATGGTGAAAGACAATAGGAAACAGCACGTCCAACCCGTACAACTAAATGGTCGGCCCGTGAAGGGACTCAGGGATTCGGGGGCTACCCTTACCTTGGTGCAGCCCCGCTGTTTGGACCCGGGTCACCGGCTTCAACGGACTGTGGAAGTACGAGTGGCCGGAGGAAAACTGTACCAGCTGCCCATGGCTCAAGTTCACCTGGACTGGGGCTCTGGCCAAGGATACCGAGAAGTGGGAGTAATGCCTGGACTCCCTGCTGATGTGCTGCTGGGCAACGATTTGGGCGATTTGCAAAGCCACTTTGGTCAACCCTCGGAACCACAGGATTGTCAAGCAGTCACCCGGAGTCAGAACCGGAATCCCGGGGTAAGCCAGACTAACTTCCCGGCCGACCCTGAACTACCCGGGGCCGAGCTTAGGTGGTCCCCACCTGCAGAGTTTAGGGCCACATTACTTACTGACCCTACCCTAGCCAGCTACCGACAGAGAGCCCAGACGGGGGAGGTAGGCTCTGGGGGGGAGACGTTCCAATGGACAGACGGGTTATTGTACCGACACACAGTTAGCCCAGTTCATGGGGTGACTAAGACCCAGCTACTGGTACCCACGCAACATAGGGCTGACTTACTAGCACTGGCACATGAGATTCCCCTAGCCGGACATTTAGGGGTCCGGAAAACAGAATACCGCCTCAGCAGGGCCTTTTTCTGGCCCCGCATGTCCAGGAATGTGAGAACCTTCTGCCGGACATGTGACACGTGTCAGAGGGTAGGAAAACGGGGAGACAGACCCAGAGCCCCCCTTCAGACCTTACCTATCATCGGGGAACCCTTCCAGCGGGTGGCGGTGGATATCGTGGGCCCTTTGGCTAGGGCCAGCGCATCCGGGAAAAAATTCATAGTCACACTGGTGGACTTTGCCACCAGATACCCGGAGGCGGTTGCCCTATCCAAAATCACGGCAGAAAATGTAGCCGATGCCCTCATACCCATCTTCACCCGGGTAGGATTTCCCCGAGAGATCCTGACTGATCAGGGGACACAGTTCACCTCAGACCTCCTCCAGCAGCTTTGGAAAACCTGTGGGGTGAAAGCTATCCACACGACGGCTTATCACCCCCAGACAAATGGGCTCTGTGAAAGGTTCAATGGGACCTTGAAGCAGATGCTCCGAGCGTTCACTGACACTTACAGGGACTGGGAAAAGTATTTACCTCACTTGCTCTTCGCCTATCGGGAGGTGCCACAGGAGTCCACGGGCTTTTCTCCCTTTGAGCTATTATATGGGAGAAGAGTCAGGGGACCCCTGAATATCCTCCGGGAGTACTGGGAGGGAAAATGCCCCACGAAAGAAACCCCGGCAGTCACTTATGTGATAGAGTTAAGAGAAAGGCTGCAATCCCTTATGGAGGCAGCTAGGCAGAATCTCCAGAAAGCGCAGGATCACCAAAAAGAATATTATGACCGGACGGCCCAAGTCAGGGAATTCAGCGCAGGGCAGAAGGTGTTAGCTCTGCGACCCATTCGGCAGAACAAGTTACAAACTGCCTGGGAAGGCCCCTACCAAATTGTGGATAGGCAGGGGGAAACCACGTACATTATCAGTCAGGGACCCCATCAGCGGGATCGCAGAATTTGTCATGTGAATGCTCTAAAGATCTATCAGGACAGGGCAGACGCCGTCCTTGCTATTTGCACCCCAGTCCCTCAGGAGGAGGAAGATCGGGAAATTCCCGACTTCCTAGCCACGGCCCAAGACCCAGCTCCCAAGGACCTGACCCTAGGGGAACAGCTTGCCCCTACTCAGCGGGATCAGATTAGGGAAGTCATCAGCCACTGGTCCACCATATTCTCGACTAAACCAGGACTGACTCACCTCACCCAACACGTAGTTGACACTCCAGGCCAACAACCCCTACGACAGCCCCCATACCGGGTCCCGGAAGCGGTAAAAAATCACATCAGGACGGAAATACAGGAGATGCAGGAGATGGGCGTCATAGAGGGGTCCAGCAGCCCATGGGCCTCACCGGTAGTCCTGGTGCCCAAAAAAGATGGAACCACGCGGTTCTGTGTGGACTACCGGCGGCTCAATGATAAAACCACCACAGATGCCTACCCTATGCCAAGGGTGGATGACTTGCTGGACCGATTATCTGGGGCCAGATTTGTGACCACCTTAGATCTCAGCCGGGGATATTGGCAAATCCCTCTAGCTCCGGAAGCCAGGGCCAAGTCGGCATTCATCACCCCTTTCGGCCTGTACCAATTCACGGTCATGCCGTTTGGGATGAAGAATGCCCCAGCCACCTTCCAAAGGCTAGTGGATCAGTTGCTCGAGGGAGCGCAGGAGTTCGCCTGCGCTTACCTCGACGATATTGCCATTTACAGCCACTCCTGGGAGGAGCACCTATTACATGTGGAGGCCATTTTAGGGAGAATTCACAGGGCAGGGCTGACCCTTCGCCCCGACAAATGCCAAGTGGGAATGGGTGAGGTGCAGTATCTAGGACACCGAGTAGGGAGCGGAGTGCAGCGTCCCGAACCAGCCAAGGTGGAGGCCATTGTCCAGTGGCCCCGGCCTACAACCAAAAAACAAGTCATGGCTTTCCTGGGTACTGCGGGGTACTACCGCAAATTCGTACCCAGATACAGTGACATTGCGAAGCCGCTGACTGACCTCACTAGCAAGAAATTGCCCCGAGTAGTCAACTGGACCCCAGACTGTGAAACAGCCTTTGTAGCCTTGAAATCAGCGTTAGGGGAAGCTCCAGTATTAGCAGCACCGGATTTTAACCTGCCTTTTCTACTACACACAGATGCCTCCAACGTGGGCCTGGGAGCGGTACTAAGCCAGGTGAACGTCAAGGGGGAAGAGCATCCGGTAGCCTATCAAAGTCGTAAGCTCTTGGAGCGAGAAGTAGGCTATGCCGCAGTAGAGAAAGAATGTTTGGCCTTGGTCTGGGCCATCAAGAGGTTCCAAGCCTACCTCTATGGGCGAGAATTTACGGTGCTCACCGACCACAACCCCTTGGTCTGGCTTAATCGAGTATCGGGGGACAACGGGAGGCTGCTACGGTGGAGCTTGGCCTTACAGCCGTACAATTTCACCGTCCAGTACCGGTCTGGCAGAGACAATCGCAATGCAGATGGACTATCTCGTCAGGACGATGTTTGATTTTCCTGTTGCCCAGCCTGGACAAGGGTACTATTTGTTGTTGCACAGCCCCGGACAAGGGGGCTACTTGTTGTTACTAGCCCAGAACAAGAGGCTGTCCAAGCCTTTGGCCCCGGACTGCCAAGGCTTGGGGCTGGAAGGGGGGGGTGATGTAACGGACCCCTAGGCCGTTACATGGAGGCCTTGTCTGTGTAATGTATGCAAAGTTTTAGCATAGGGTTTGCAGGGGACAGGTAGGCTGCCTAGGGATTGGTCCCTCCTGTCCAGGCATCTGGTGACTCACCTGACCAGGATTGGTCTGTGTATTTTGTCACTCTGAATTCTATTGGTCAAGATTCAGAGTGGCAAGATTAAATTATGTAGAATGCCCTTCTTTGTGTACAACCCCATTGTGCCTTTTGTTCTACTGTTTATGTTTCATTGTTTAGATGTGTATTGCAGCCAGACACTATTGATTCCCCTCAGTATGTCTTTGTACTAACCCCATTGTGTATTGTCTGAACAACGGTATAAAAGAGCTGATTTTTGACTGAATAAAGCAGAAGTCGTTTTGGACTTGAACCTGTATCCTGTCCTTATTCTGAATGGTTTAAAGGGACCCCTCTGTCCCCCATTCAGGCAGCTGATGTTCCAGGGTTCCAGTGGGCAGATTTCCTGTGTTCCAGTCTTGTTTCCAGTGACTATTTCCAGCCTATTATCCAGCTGCAAAGTTCAAGCCAGCTTTCCAGCCTACAGCCTAACAGGAGGGATTCCAGCTCTTTGTAGTGGATTTGCCAGGCTACCCACTTGTAGCCAACCTCAGGAGAGAGAAACCCAGCACGACGGCCCTGGACAGCGCGGCGTCCTAGGGTTTCCGTTACATACATCATATGTGCCATTTCCAGGTCCTGGCTGGATGATGCTGTGCTAGTCAGTGAGGGCACAGTGTATGCATCCATTATATGTGTAAGGAGGATTAACTGGGCTGATGTCTGGTGCATTTCCCTGCCTAGTGAAAGTAAGCATACATTAGGCAGGGAGATGTGTTTTATCCCTGTAGTCAGTAGGACTCTCTTATCCTTCTGTTTCCCTTCTCTTTTAACCAATGCATTGCTCTGCAATGCGTTGGATACCCCTCTGGCACTCAAAGGGTTACTCGTGATCGTGAATACCCTTGTATCCATTGTACTCTTCTCACACAGATTTCTCTTGTCTTGCTAACCCTTTCAGTTTCAAATACCGACCCAGCGTTGACCACCCCTCTGGTACTCAAATAGTTAATGTACTGTACAGCTCTACTGAATTCTAATATCTGGAGGGAACTGAGAATTGATCACTGCATATAGCAGACTATTTGATACATTTTACCTAGTGTGTGGGGAGGAGGACTGTGAACACTCAATAGAGTTCCTGCCAATTTGTCCAAAGAAAACATTAGTGATTGTGTGTAGATTTTCTTTTATTCCCTTTTTTTATCATTTGTTGTCCTGTGACTTGTACACTGTGACCCCCCTAATAAATGTAATTCGTTACCTTTTTGTTTGGCTGGTTGAACCTATTCTCTCTGTCAGCTATTCACAAATAGTCTCCTCTGGTTCATTCCTCCATAGCCAACACTGGAAGCCTTCACTGATTGGACAAGCCATGCTCTGGATTGGCAGCCCTTGTTAATGAATGCTAAGACAAAGAGCTGTCTCTGAGGCAGTGGCCATATGCACAGTCCTGGGGCAAACCAAGCACACTGTTGGGGCCAAATAAAAATGTATAGTTTGCAATTATTTAAATGGATCTTTTAACCCCATGAATGCTAGAGAGGTCTTCAATGCATTGTCCCTGGAGCATTCAAGGATTAAAAATCCCCACTTTTTATCTGATCCCTATGACACAGTTGGTTTGCCCCAGAATAACTTCTCTATTCTTTGTGCAAATGGTCCAGAGTGGGTTATTTTAAAGTAACACTAACTCCTAAAAATTAAATAGGTTGATATAACTTTAAATATCATGTATTTACCATTAACATTTCTAGAAATTAATTATGCATGTTATTACCTAAAATATAATCCTAAACAAGCTTTTAAACACATGTATAAACTGTCCTGTTCAGAGAGTATTTATTTAATTTGCTTTGTGCTTTTTCTCAATATAAGATAACAGCTAAATGAATCTAATGATTGTGAACTGTACCTATCAAACATACATCTTATCTCATCCCATCAACTACCTCCATAAACATCATCACCAAGAACCACCCCTTCCCTGGACCACTGCACTCAACAGCACTTCTCTCTCCCATCCACTGACCAGCAGATCATGTGACAGGAAGCACTTACAACCCATAGCACTTACTCCTTCTGTGTCCAACCTTCCTTCCTCTAGACTGTAAGCTCTCACCGGCAGGGGGCCCTCTGATCCTTCTGTTCTACACATTTGATTTGTACTATTTAATACCTCTGTATGTCTATTCC
This sequence comes from Rhinophrynus dorsalis, assembly GCA_037306005.1. Taxonomy (NCBI): domain Eukaryota; kingdom Metazoa; phylum Chordata; class Amphibia; order Anura; family Rhinophrynidae; genus Rhinophrynus; species Rhinophrynus dorsalis. Next base: position 82,046,321 of record CM074728.1, read on the forward strand.
CTATTGTACAGTGCTGCGGAATTAGTTGGCGCTATATAAATAAATAATATTAATAATCCCATTTACAGACAATCAGCTCAAGATTGCTGTTGTACTGGGAACCCTAGAAAAGGTAGTATTAGAGTTTAAACGTTTTTGGGATTGCATTAACAGTGCCCTTTAGTGGCCATAAAGTTCACCTATAATTCAGCTGGTCTTCATTACTGCATCCTGTGGGAGAGGACAGTCACCGACTGCAGTTCTCAGTTGAATGTGAAAGTAACAGCTTCGTCACTTCCTGTCAGTTTGATTGGTTATAATTCTAAATAAATCAACTTCCAGCAATGTGAATACCCTTGTTTTACTTAATAGAAAATATGTAACCTTTCATTAAAAAAAATACTGATCCCTTAAACAGATGTATCTAATAATTTGCCAAGATAGACATTATTAGATATCTTATCCGTACCTCCAGCAGTTCTAAAGCAGGGATGATTAACCTCTTTCTTTTACTCTGTTATTGGTCTACAGTTCTAACCATCTTCAGCAAGCCACTGCCTGGCTAAGGATGCTCAATGTTGTAGTTAAACATCACCCAAGTCTATAGCCTCCTAAAGGACCACATCTGAACTTTATTCGTCAAGCTAACGAGAAGCAATTTTGCATTAAACCAACTGCACCACTGTGCAGGAGAATAACAATTCAAACTGATTTACATGGGGATTTTAACCCACTGAATTCTAGAAAGATCTCCAAACCATTGTATGCATGAGGTTAAAAGCCCCATTTAAATCAAAATTATTTTTTATTTGTCCACCAAGGTTCAGTTGGTTTGCCCCAAAAATGATTATATTTATTTTTAGTACCTCAACCTCTATACTTGGATAGTTTCAGAATCATCCCGTTGAACCCCTTGAGGACCAGAGGGGTGGGCAACGCATTGCAAAGCAATGTGTTGCACACCCCAAGCCTTTACAATTACAAATCGCCATTTGAATGTGTGATCAGCAGATGTTTATACTATTTTTTTTTAAACATTTTACATTCAAATACATTATTAAAATGGAAAAGATTTCTATTACAATTAGATCAGAATGTGCCATCCTTCAAGCACAAAGGAATCTTATTAGCCTGTATTAAGACAGGAAAATATGTTTTGTCACCTGTGGCAAAATGTTTCCATCATTAACTCAAGAGGAAGCCCTGGTCTTTTGTAGGCAGCACTGAAATCTGGCATTGTTTGTGAAACATTTGGAGGGAGGAGAGGTTGTTGTGTTAATAGTTAGGGTGACAGGGCCTCTGACAAAGGCTGACTGGATCACCAAATTCAGACTAAGCAAATTAAATGAGGCAGAAAGAGCTGTCAGCTGGGTAAGATCAGATCTGTTTTCTGTGCGCACATTGGTACTGTTACAAGCAGGATGCTGGGAAAGACATATTTGAGGAGATATATAAAAAAATGACCTTTGGTAAAAGTAGTAGTGTGTTCTGGTCTTCTGTTTACACTAAAAGATAGGAGTTTTATAAATGTGTATTAAGCTTAAAAAGTCTCAATCTCCAACTTTTCGGTGACCTTTTTATGACTTTTTGTTTCGACTGTCTATTAAGATTACTCCAAGGAGATGGTGGCGGACAAATAAGTGGTAAAAAGGGATCTTTAAACTGTTGCAAAATGCAACAATTTTAATACATGGATGATGACATCGTTTTTACATAAAGTGGACCTGTCACCTTGATTCAAGTTTACATATTTGAAAACTTAATTAAAAACTGCCTATGTTAGCCAATATACCAGCAAACGTACAGTTAAGAAGATATTCCTACTTGGTGCTATAATTCCAGTGATGTTTCATAGGCTAATACATGTTTCCATTGATGTATCATACGTTAATGAAGCCTTTCAGTGAGGTTCAATATGCTACTAATAAATGTTTTCAGTGTAGTCTCATATGCTGATGAAGTTCTGTGCGGCACCATAAGACTTTCACTTTCTCTTTTCCCAGAAATAAAAGTGTGAATATTTCATGTACATCTGCTGGATTTTTGGTTAAAATTAAACACATGCATTTTAGAATGAAAATAACAAATACGTAAATAAATACAAGGTGACAGGTCTACTTTAAGTCAATCCCACAAATTATGGCATAACATATATTTGGCGCATATATACTCAAACACCTTTTTACTGTGCTGCAGTCAGTTTGTATATGAAAACTAGTGCATGGTGCATGGTGTAGCCTGTTTGATTAAGTGCACTGTGCATATCGGGGACCCACGCTCCCAGGCACACTCCTGTGAAAATTGCCACCCCTGACTTGCTGGGTGCAGCCGATCTCCAGCCCCTTGCTGACTGTGTGTGTGTGTGTGGGGGGGGGGGGCCGTGATCCAGAAACAGTTAGATTTATATATATAAAGATAGCAACAGATATATGTTTTCACCAAAATTATTTGTGTCTCCTATTGGGTTCTATGCACAATGGTCACATTTATTTCTTAATCTGTGGCAACCACACTGTAAACAATTTGGGGTCAACTTGTGGCACTCCATCTGTTTTAGCACCACAACTCCCATTATATTCATCCAATGGCCAACTGAGGATGAATGGAATTGTACTCCAACAATATCTGGAGAGCCACAGGTTGTCCACCCCTATTACAAACAATAAGCTTAAAATATGCAGTAGGCTGATTCTACATTTTAAAATGGGTTTCCACCCAAATAGATTAATTTGTCTTACTGTCACCCATGCTAACTATTGCAAGGATATTGGGTATGGACGTTCACATGTGTGACCTTCACCATGAATGACACAGAATACTGCATTTTCCCTGCATTCAATGCAGAGAAGTAGCAGCAGTAAAGATCTGCACAGCAACCTATGGGGACTGCTTTACAGTTCTTTGAAAGAGACTAGTAGCGTAAAAATGATACCTTTATTGGCACAAATGCACACCTTTAAATGCATCACCAAATAATAGATAAGCACAAAAAATACTTGATACTTGTGATGTTTGTCCCACTAGTATTTATATATATTTTTTATATATATATATAACAGAATGCCTCATTACATATTTTACAACTCCTATTGGGTGACTCATTGGGGACTTTACTGCTCCCATTGGGTGATTCATTGGGGCATGTTTATCATACAGGGAGTTGGCCCGCCCCCTCCAGCCCTCCCACCACTATCCATCTGACAAAAAAAATATAGCTGCCACTCGCTCCTGAAGTAGGGAATATCAGTAACTTCTCCTAGTATATATATATATATATATATATATATACACACTAGAGAAAGCATTAATGAAGAAAGGATAGCTTGACTGAGTATCGTTATCTTTTTTGTCATTTTAGTGACCTTCATTAGGATAGAACTTTTTTATTGTTTGCAAGTCCAGAGAGTGGCAGGCTTCATACATATATATTTGCATGTATTTTGTATAAAACGTATATAATTTTGTGAAAGTATTTTACCAGAAAAAATACATCGAGATTATCTCTCTTTTTCAAGCATGTCCTGGGCATTCATTTTTTCTAGAGCAGAAGGGTGAAAGGCTGAGTTTACCTAGATAGGACTACAACGTGAAACCCTTAGGTTTAACCAGATTCTATAGCTGATGCATTCACCAACTGAGCCGTCTCACCAGCAATCCCAAGAAGCTTCAAGTGAGAGGTCTCACTATACACAAACCAAATGCCTTGGTGTTAGACATAAAAAAAATATCATAAATACAGTTTCCATGTAATAACCACACTCATAGGTCCTTCTTCCAGGGGCAAAGGTCAAGTGTTATTGAAGTAGCATTTTGGCCCTATTTAGATAAAGGCCCAAGGAGGCTAAAACGTTGATACAATAGAGCTACACCTTTGTAGCTTGAAGAAGGGCCTGGGAGTGCGGTTACTACATGGGAACTGTATATGTGCATCTTATATAATCAGAGCGAGCTTTTGAGAGTAACACCTTCCCTTTATATGTAAGTCCAATAAAAAAATGCATTATCACATACAGTGATATGCATTAATTATATATATATATATAAATATATATATTACAGATTACCCTGAGGAAAATGTGAATTGCACATTGAAACGTTGACGCCAAATAAATGTCACTATTTTCAGAAAGTCCTGTGAGTGCTGACTCATCCTTTTTTCATATATATATATATATATATATATATATACATACATATATATACACACACATACATATATATTTATACACATACATACACAAACAATTTGAGATTAGTCAGTCAAATTGTTACAATGCTACCAGATAATTTAAGTATTTGTGATTATTATTTACTAATATTGGAAAAGAAAGTGCTAATCTTTAAAGAGATTTTAGGGATTTAAAGGGATTTTAAAAAGTCAGTATAAATAAAGCAGATTATAGCTGAACTATTACGATGTAGCATGACCTCTCTTAGTGAGCAGTAGACTAAATGTGCACTTCCTTTCTTGCTCCAGTTTATTAGTGAAACAATTGGATAACCCAATGAATGAAAGTTTAAATACAGAGGACCTAAGAGGACTTAGCTTCCTCTGTGTTATGTGCACAGCTAATGACCCAGAAAACTGAACAACTATTAGTAACATAAATGGAAACAGTCTTTATTGATCAAATAACAGTTTTATAGGTAAGGGTGATATTATTTACCTATAAAATTGTAACAATTACCACATGTATTGCAATTCTTAAAATAAAAAATAAAATTAAAAAAAATACTCACTGCATTGACAGCTTTCATAAGGGAAGTGTCTTGCCTGTACCACCCATGGGGTCTATAGGACTGTCTGTCATAATATTGTCAATCAAACCTGTAGAAATCCCACACCACAACAAAGAATTAACACAGAGAATGGGACTGATTGCTCTACAATGCTTTTATTTATTATTTTGGAGGGGGGTTCAATCAGACCTATTAATTGTTTTCATAACACTGAACTGAGACTGGAATTACCTTTCAGTTCATAAATGTATCCTTGCTTTATCTAAAATTTCACTGTAAACTTCAATAGAAATCTGTGAGATAGGTGTGTGCAAAGTAAATCTCTGCTAATAAAATATCAATTTACAAGGAGATCAAGATACACACTCCTATATGTATAGTACACCTGTACCAGTAAAGATACGTAACTAAAGCCATATCTGTAAACAAGAAAAGAAAAATTGAAAAGCCCGATATGATGCAGTTTAATCACATATGGAAGTAAAATATATGATACTCTGAGGATGATGTACGCTGAGGGCAATAGGTATAAAAAAGAAACAGTACAATCCTGGCATATACCAAATGCATCATAGAGGATGACTAAAAATTCAACAGATTGTCACTGATTTAGCTGGGGTTGCTTAAATGGATAGTAATACTTCATTTTATCTTTATTTTATTTTGTAGGCATTAAAAAAACATGAAGGACGATATAAGTCTTATCTCTCAAACCTTTATGGAGCACAGACATCTTTCCATAGTGACAACTGTGCACCTGCTCTGTCAGTCTCAGCCGGCTCTAGGAGGTGTTGCTAGGAGCCGTTCGGCTCCAAAAGGAACTGACAGAGCAGGCACGCCGACCTCACTATGGAAAGATGTCTGCGCTCCGTCCTGCCTCTCAGTCCCAGAGTAGTGGCTCATTCTCATGAACGCGGTAAGAAATCTGGCGACTATCGCTACTGAGCAGCTATTCGCCAGATGGTGAATTCTATGGGACAACGTTTTTGAAAGGTGGTAGTTCCACATTAAAGACATTCTTTGGTGCTAGACTCCAAGAAAACAAACTCCTCCCACTGAAGTGTTCTTAGAACTGAATACAGTGGGAGGAGTTTGTAATCTAGTAGTCTGACAACCAAATATCATGGACACCTCCACAGACAGAATACCTAGTACTAATCATTCATTTTGGGAAACTAGTACACGCAAAATTGATTCATCGTGGTAATTAGGATTTCCAGCCCAGATTAAGGTAAATAGGGAACTGATTATAAGGAAGTGTTAATGCTGCTTTAAAAAGAGTGACATTGTCTACAATGCACATTATAGCTTTCAGTCAGGAAGTTTGTACTTTCTCTGTGATTTATAAAAACTTCAGTTTTTCCTTGTTGAAATCATATTTGAAATACTTGATTTTGCATTTTTTTTTCACAAAAACTATAGTTTATGTCAGGTTTTTCCGTTCAGTGTAACATATCCTAGCAGTTCTAAAAATGTAAAAAGTACCCCAAAAGTGGATTCATATGCACAGACTAATAAAATCCTGTCATCTGGGTGGAAAAGGGCAGCACCTATTGCAATCCAGACATGCATTCACACTCAGACATAAACACAGTCACAACCTTCTCACACACAGATGCCAGGGCTACAATCAGAAATCTTGGGGCCCAGCAGAAACATAAAGCTAGGGCCCCACCACCCCACCCCAGGTATATGCACTGCAAACTGGAAGTATATAAAGACAGAGCCTGTGGAACTATTCGGTATGATTTGAAATGAACGACAAAGCGGCAGTGGTACTCTCCATTTCTCTGTTGTGCTACCTACAGAATATACTTATAATGGGGGCCCACCAGGAGATCATCCAGAATCACCATGGCCCAGTCTGGTCGTATGAAGACCTCTTTTGACACAGCCTCCTTCCTCCGCATCCCTTGGGCTACAGAGGCCTCAGTGTCACATCGGAAGGCGGGCCCCCATGTTTGGTTGAGCCCCATACACTTGTACTACCTGTAACACCCTGATTGCAGCCCTGACAGATACACACACACACACACACACAGACAAACACCCTTTTGCACACTTAGTCTTGTGCAAACACATGCAATTACTTTTTTCACACTGTTATGTTTATTTTTCACAAACAGGATTTCAAACAACAGTTTTTCATGGTGGTTTACATCTCTATATAGATTTAATGTTTTGAGTGCCAGAGGTAAATACAGTATATTGCAGAGCAATGAGTGGAAAGAGGTGTATCTGGCTTACGTCACATTCACAAAGATACACACACAGCCCTACAGATGCACACAATTTCATAGATGGACACTTCACTCTCACAAAGACACTCGCATAATTGAATGCTTTGTAAAAAGTTGGAGACCTCATTAACATTCAATATGTCAGTATGTTAAAACGCCCATTTAAGCCAATGGGAATTTTTATTTTTCTCTATGGTGCAGTTTGTCTGCTCCAAAATGGAATCACTCTATCTTAGCACATCAGCCCAACATATCGAAATGCAAGCAATCTGATTACTCAGTGGTCATATTGCCTGGTTATCTTATCTGTGGGACTGCATATTAGTTTGGAATGACTCAATCTAACAGCCCAGTAGGCAGATCACTGTGGTTTGGTCTGTTGAGGCCACAAACACACAGCAGCCAATCAACATTTTCCAGCCTCCCTATCAATGTTGTTGACCATTTTGGATGGTCCACTCTGATCAAGCCATCCCATTCACATGGAGTTAACTGGTCAACCAAAAGTTTTCTACCAGATTGTACAGTTTTCAAGGATCAAGTCAGCCTTTGTTACATCACATAAAAGGGGAAATGCAACCTAGGAATATGTGGCGCTTAATTTGTAAATGGGGTAAACTGTGTTAGAGCTAAGAGCTCTGGCTGTATAAAAGGTATGTTTATTTACCAATGAATCCATTATATAACTTGTAGTGATAGAACAGATTGTTGGACGTGAGTCATAAATTCCCTTTTTCATTATAAAATGTGGTTACAATGTGTAATAGAAAACAAGAACTAGAAAACAATTAATGGATAATACGCCTTATGAAGACAGCAAAAGTTGAGCAATTCTGGTGCAAACCAACTACACCACAGGGGTCAAATAAAAATAATCCCCTTGATTTTAAATGGAGCTTTTAACTCATTGGATGTTAGAGAATTCTACAGAGGATTTCTTTGCATTCAAGGGGTTAAAGATGTCACTTAAAACAGAGGTGTTTTCTGCATAATGTCCTACATGTGTCAAAATTAAATATATATATATATATATGTATGTATGTGCGTGTGTGAAAACTGGAAGAACTGACGCTACCATTAACTCATAGGGGCGTGCAATGCATTGCTCCTCAATGTGTTGCACACTCCCCAGGCCCTTAAAGGGATCGTAACACTAAATATGTAAATAACATATACTGTAGTGTTTATCCTCTGGAGTAAAACAAGGGTACTCCCACTGCTGATAGGTGTTCTAATCAATCCTCATTGCAGCTCAAACTTGAATCTTTTTATTGCAGTATATCAATGGTCTGAAATTTTACAGTTTCTACACCACCATTTCTAGGTTTATCGTCAGCTGACCAGAGCTGTCCATAGGATGGTGCAACAACAGCGCCACTGTAATATTTCAGGCCATTGAGATACTGCATCTACAAAATTCAAGTTTGAACTGCATTACATTTTGAACAAAACTCCTCTCTGCAGTGGGTGTTTCCTTTTATAACTCAGGAAGATAAAGCTTACATATATATTTTTTAAAATATTTCATGTCACTATCCCTTTAAGGGGTTAACAACAATGATTTGATCTTACTTTGTAGCTATTTGACAGAAGATATAATGTGATTAGTTGAACTATAAAAAATATTTTTATTTAAGAAGACAGTGAAATCTATGCTTCATGTTAGTTTATGAGTTGCCTATCTGGGGTAGGGTACAATTTACCCCTGGTATGATGCCATTAGTATCCCAGAACATCAGAACTGGGCAACCAGTGACCCTCTAGCTGTTGTTGGACAACAGCACACAATATGCCCCATCAGATGGCTTAATATATTGAGCGTTGGAGCCAGAAAATAGCTGGATGGTCCCATGTTGCTTACTGATGAATTGGAGCAATTGGTGGAGCAGACCATCTGCTTCAGAGGGAAGAAATAAACATTTAACCCGTTGAATACTTCGCTATGCGTTGAGATCTCTCTGGCTTTCGAATTAAATGAACTGTAATTTTCCCTGTGGTGCAGTTGTCAGTAAATCAAGCTTAGTGCGTTCATATGAGCCGCCTTGCTCCTGTATTTGGTGTTTGTGATCTCATTTCATACCCCCAACACATAAAATGATATATCCCAGGTCACGGGTTTTAGGTACAGATTCATTTTATAGTATCTGAAACATCAGGTGTTCAATTTTTGCCTTTATAGCACCTGAACTAATCATTTTGAACCAGGGCACTGTGTGCATAAAAGGGCTTTATCTTCATATTAGTGAAGGCCAAGGCGTATATTTTCCTCCATTTACTGTATTTCTTTGGAAGATTACAAACAGGTGATGTCTAATCCATTAACGCAGTAGAATCCACAAAGTGTAGCTAATGTGTTTACATGAGAGGCTAGTGGGTAAAAAGCTGTGGAAGCTTGATCCCTCCAGGCACTTAATTGGATGTCTGAATGGTCCAAAATTAAAAGCTCTCTATTTTTTTTTCTTCTTTAAAGAACATAGAAATCATCTGCAGATTTTATATAAAGTCTTAACAGATGTCTTTCATATCCATCTAAAATGTAAAATCGTCTTTCACATGCAAATTCAGGAATGGCTTTTACAGAAAGGCAGCACAATAATGACGGTGATTTTGCTCAGAAACGTAGATTTTTTTTTCAATATAAATATCACATTGATAAAATAATTACCAAACGAAGGGGTTTATACGTCGTGATTAAATGGATCAAGTCTGGGTCAAACCAGTTGCACCATATGTGGAAAATAAACGTACCCTTTGAATTAATTTGGACTTTTAACCCTTTGAGTGCTAGAGGGGTAAAAAACGCATTGCAAAGCAATGCGTACCCCTCTGGCACTCAAAGGGTTAACCCCTGCAATGCTGGTGAGATGGTAATGAGTTCGAGACCACTCTAGCATTGAGCGGGTTAAAAATCCCATCTGAGTGAAGAATATTTGGATGTATGCTTTACAGCGCGGCTGGCTTGCAACATAATTGTTCCAATCCTTAATACATGAAGCTCACAGACTTGATTGAAACAAAAATCAAAACACGCTTTACAGATGGATATATATGGGACTGCATAAATGCATCAGTATACCAGACAGACTGTACATGTGTTTATATACTGCCTGGTACAAAGCACAATGAATTACACACTCAGGTTCATGGTCAAGGGAAGCACTGAGTCCCCCGAAACGTTGCATCTGTGCAGTCAATGGACTTGAAAACCTCACTGAAATCATGGGGGAATTTTAGCTATCTTAATGTGTCCCCTATGTTGCCGTTGGTTTGCGCCATTTTTTCAAACTTTGTCTCATTGTCTGCTAATTCGTTTGTTCCTACAAAATAATATTAGATAGATAGATTAGATAGATAGATAGATAGATAGATAGATAGATAGATAGATAGATAGATAGATAGATAGATAGATGGATGGACGGACTGGTGGACGAACAGGCAGGCAGACACATAGATGGATAGACAGACAGACAGATAGATAGATAGATAGATAGATAGATAGATAGATAGATAGATAGATAGATAGATTGATTGATTGACGGAAGAACAGGCAGGCAGACACATAGATGGATAAACAGATAGCTAGATAGACAGACAGACGGACAGAAAATAGATATGGACTGACAGAAGGATAGATATTAGCTTGATAGATGAATAGATATTCTATTGGTAGAATAGTCAGATATTACAATGATAGATTACATAGATGGATGACACTGATGTACTAATAAGAAGTGGAGTGATTATGGGACAATGCAGAGACACCACATCAGTCAAATAAAAATTCACATCGATTTAAACAGCGCCTTTAACTCATTGGATGCCACACAGGTCGTCAACGCGCTGAAATCTTGTCTAGAATTCAAAGGGTTAAAAGCTCCACTTATATCGATGCAGATCTGCAGAATTTTCTTTTCAGCCCCTATGGCGCAGATGGTTTGCTCCAGAATTTGCTCCTCTTCAGCTTGATGAATAAGGGCCCAACAAATATTTTAATCCGAGAAAGCAGCGAGAATTGTTGAAGCAGCCACTTTATTATGAAATGTTACTAAATGAGCTATTAACCTCCCTCCCCGCGCCCTCTCCTATAGAGCTTTATACATTTACAGGTAATTAGTGATGTCCTTAGCTGAAGTGTTTGGCAGGAAGACTACACAAACCTCTAATCGTTTTCGTGTGCATTATTCAAGCCGGAGCTGTTTTTACAGGGAACCTCACAAGGTAGCAACTGTTGTGGCCACGTTCAATGAATACACTTTACAATTTTATAGTCACCCTTGAGAGAGGGGGGTCCTATCCCCAGCTGCACTGGGACAAGGCTGGTCCCAACCTGCAAGACTTTCTTTTCTTCAGTCTGGCAAAATCAATCTGTTGACAGCTAACTCATTTTCCCCTGAAAACTTATTAGCTATTCAGCTTCACAAAACACTCTGAGCCCCCTTTTGTCCAGAAGAGGACTCCAGACCCCATCATTAGCGCTTATTACCCTGAGCGGTTTGACAGCATTATAGACTGCTTACAGGACTCCTCTATTCAGAGCTGCCCAGATTTGCCCCAGCTTTCAAAGGGAACGGAAATATTCCACCATTTTATCAACTTGAATAGAGAGAGAGAGAGGGACAGCTCCCTCTCATTCACATCACTTTTGACACAATATTTTCTTTTTTTTTTTTTGTTTAAATACACATTTAACTATCTGCGTGTCACTTGATGATCTGTTTACAGTAAATAGCGATAATCAAACAGAAATAAGCAATTATTTGAAACATACAAATATAGTGAGATAACTGTGTTTATCCTCGCGGTTTTGGTTAAGGGTTAATCAGGGAAAGCAAGTCTGTCATTTACCCTTTGAGAGTGTCGCAATGCCTTCCTCTCCTCTCTGGCGCTCAAAGGGTTATTTTTTTGGGGGAAAAGAGGAGTGTGCTACGCATTACAACCAAATGGTTATCAAAATATATGATGATGATCAGTAGAATTAGTAATACTAATATAATAATAATATTATGTAAAAAATGTGTCCTGTTTTTATGACTGTTTTTATGAGCCATATTAATGATAAATGCAGACTTTTCCAATAACCATGTAAATTAAACAACTATATATATTAACATTAAAAAAAAATATCCTGGTAAATCTATCCCAATGATACAATATTTGCCTTGATATTTGTAAACAGGTTAATGTGAAATGCTGGGTGACCCTTTTAGCTGCATTAGAGCCCCCCTGCTCAGCCCACCTTCGCCAAAAAAAAGTGGTTAACCCTTCTGCGTCAGATAGGCTATTTACCCTCTGAGTGCAAGATGGGTATTGAAATGCGTTGCATTGCAATGCGTTGCGCACCCTTTTGGCACGCAAAGGGTTCATCCATCAGCTATGACGTGCCATGGGTTATTGCCAAAAAGGATTGCTGCTCTGATATTCAGTAGCGGTTAGGTATAGTAACCCTTTCAGTGCCAGAAAGATTGCAATGCTTTACGCACCACATTGGCACTCAAAAAGTTAACTTCCGGTGCAGACATGTTATTCCTCCCTTATACACAGTCTGTGCTTTAATATGATGGGCCCTAAAGTACCTTGATTTGCATATACATTAATCATATTAACCTCTTGAGGCCCAGAGAGGTGTGCCACCTTTTCAAGTATCACTGCACACGTATATATACATTTAACAGAGAGTGCTTACAGGCTTTAAAAAAAGTACAGCAATATCACAATCCACAAAACCGAGCACTTCTCAAAATTAAATTTTAATTTTGAGAAGTGCTCGGTTTTGTGGATTGTGATATTCCAGAGAGGTGTGCAACACACACATTGCACCGTGACGCGCTGTGCACCCTCTATTCCTTAACAATTTCAGGGCCAGGGAGTTTTTAAATGAATTGCATATCTCTTTGGCACTCAAAGGGTTCAACTTTTAAATGACAGAGGGGTACCCAACACACTGAGAATATTTGTTTGCCAACCCTTTGAGTGCCAGAGAGGTATCCAACGTTTTGCACTGTATTGCATTCATCTTTGGCACTCAAAGGGTTAAACTTTTACGTACCCAACAACAATGGGTTGGATAACTCTTTGGCACTTAAAGGGTTAAGGTTTTAATTATGGATTATTATTATTATTTTACAGATTTATTTTTATGTTGTAAAAGAAAGCATCTTGTTTTGTTGTGAACTTGTAAACAAACATTATTTTGAGAAGAAATCAGACATTTTCTGCTCATTACAGCTGCGATGCCAACAGGTAAATAATTAAACGATACGGAGGATATTTCTATAGCAATACATTAGCATCCAAATGCTATTTGGTTTCATTTTATATTTGCTATTTTGTTTAACCCCTCTGAGTGCCAGAGGGATGTCTGGCACTCAGACGGTTAATACTTTATTGATCAATGATGTCACACAATAATATGCATTTATACTGGAGTTGATTTTGCTGTGGTTGGTTAAAAACCATGACATGTAACGTTAGAAACATATAAACAGGTTTGCTGGTGGATATAAACCTATGGACCCATCCAGTCTGACCTTATTCTTATCTAATTAGCCTTTTGAGTGCCAGAGAGGTACAGAACGCATTGCAAAGCACTCATGGGGTTAAAATGCACAATAGTACATTGATCTTAGACTAGATTATTGTCACTAATTAACCTTTTGAGTGCTAGAGGGGTACGGAACACATTGCAAAGCACTCATAGGGTTAAAATGCACAATAGTACATTATTCTTAGACAAGATTATTGTCACTATTCCAACATTATTTTCAAACACACGTATTTCATCATGTTTAAGTCTACATCAAACCAAATCTTAGTTATTATACATGTTTGTTACCGAGATCACACAATTCATATAGAAACTTCCAAAATGTATATTGCGAAATATAAAAAGATTATTATAAATAATAAACAATGTGTATTTTAGAAACGGATTGCTGCTGTTATTAGATTGCTTACGGGAGTTAGATTTAGGGTCATATGCAAAAAAGGAGTAAATCTGGGTCAAACCAACTACACCATAGGGATAAATTAAAATTCTCATTGAGCTGAATGGGGTATTTAACACTTTGAATGCTAGAGTGATTACGAAGCAACGTGTCTGAGAAATCTGCGGTATTCAAGAGTCTGAAAGCACCATTTACATCTGCGGGATTTTAATCTGTCTCCTATGGCGCAGATGACTTTCTCCTTGCACCACTTCTGTTTTGTGCATACAGCCCTTAATTCCAGTATATCTCAGCTCCATTGTGAAGAATGACATGACCTGCAGTGACAGGAGGCGTATAGGAAGGCATACTAAGGTCACCATTCATGCGAAAATAATGCCAACAGGCTAAGCAATATATTACACCATTTGATACCCACTGGGGCTGATATACTAAGAAGATATGGAGCAATTCTGGGGCAAACCAACTGCACCACAGGGGACAAATGAAGATTTGCCAAATCTTATACGAAGTTAGCGCCTTCGAATGCAAAGCAATGCGTTGAACGCCTCACTAAAATCCCAGGGCTCACCCCAGTAGTGTGCAACGTGTCCCCCTCAGCTGTTGTGGACTGCAACCCCCATCATCCCCATCCAGCAGATTACTGTCAACGGATTATGGGAGCTGTAGTCCACAAAAGCTGAGGGCACTTAGTTTTCCCACTCCTGCGTTAAACACTCTGTTTCATAACCCTTTGATGCCAGAGGGGTTTACAATGCGTTGCTTACCCCTCTGGCAGTGAAAGGGTTAAATAGAAATACCTGTCTGCTTCCTAAAGTGCAGTTGGTTTGTCCCAGAACAATTCCAACCAATACGAGTCACTCTATTTATTTCTAAGACAAATGAAAAACGACTCGTTACTTGGAACCACATACACACCTTCTGCCAACGCTGTAGATGTCATACTCTGTAGATAAGGAATTATAGTACAGTTCTGTAATAACCAATTCACTGTGGATACAACACTTTTCCTGATACCAATAAAGTCACACAATAACATTCCCTATAACGAATGACCTGGACATGTACATGTGTTAGGATCACAATTTGTTGTCTAAACGTGAAGCGGTGAAATTCTGGGGCAACCCACCCTCGCCATGCAGGACACAGGCATTCTAGTTTATTTACATTGTACATTAACCCATTGAATGGTAGACTTTTATCAAGCATTTAATATGTTAAAAAAAGCATATTTTAAATCAATGGCATTCTGGGATTTTGTATGTCTCCCTGGTGAAGCAATTGGTTTACACCTGAATATACAAATGTCCCACAGAAGCATAGATAATTCTGCTATGGTGCAGTTTATTATCCCATTTCGTCTATAACATATGGCCCACAACTTGCATAATGACGAGTGTATAGACAGACAGACATAGCTAGATAGATACTTAGATAATTAGACATGAGATAGACATAACTAGACATTAGATAGACAGATAGAAAGATAGATAGATAGATAGATAGATAGATAGATAGATAGATAGATAGATAGATAGATATGGATAGATAATTAGACATGAGATAGATAGACAGGCAGACAGACAGATAGATAGACAGACAGACAGGCAGATATGAGAACATTACTGGGGTTATCTAGTGGTTGTTGGAACTCTATAGTGTTATTTGAAATGTTCATGGAACCCTATTATTCAAATCCATGCCAGAGAGGTATCCAATGCATTGCTGGAGCTACTAATCGGTTACATAATATCAATATATAATTATTTGTCGAATGCTAGATGGACCATCTTAACCGTAGGGGTAAAACAAAAATTCCCCAAATCCCCACCATTTTAAATAGGGTTTGGTTGACCCATTGAATGCTAGAGACATCTCCAAGGTGTGCTAAGCAATGGGTTTAGATGACTCTTTAGCATTCAAGAGGTTAAAAACCCGATTTAAACCAATAGGACATTTGGTTTGCTCCATATGGTGCAATTGGTCTGCACCAGAGTTGGTCTAATGTACTAGTATGTGCCATTTACCATTTTTTCTTGATAATTTCTACATTTCAACGTGAGAAATATTTCAGTTTCCCACACCCTCTGGTAGTCACAGACTTACACTGAGGCTGATGCACTAAGAACAACTGAAGCAATTCTACAGACCAATAACTGCACCAAAGCACACAAATAAATATCCTCATTAATTTAAAACAGTTGTGGTGTCTCTGGTAAGCAAGGGGTTAAAATCCCCATTTTATCCAATGTGAAGTTCAATCATCTTTATTCGTACATATGATGCATTTGATTTGCCCCAAAATCGCTCCAACGCATCGTAATATATCAACAACGAAGAGGCTACTGTTGTAGGTAAAAAAGGTGCAATTCTAGAACAATCCAGCTGCAACACAGGGGGTGAATAAAAATTACTATAAATATGGCTTTTAACCCTTCCAGTGCCAGAGAGGTATCCAACCCACTGCGTTGCAATGGGATGGATAGCTCTCTGGCACTCACTGAATGACAGAGAAGTCTCCAGCGTGACCTCTCTTAGAATGGAAGGGAGCGTTTCAGTTCCCCTGAGAGTGAACAGGAATCTGTGGAATCCTGTGTCCCTTGTTGTGTTCCCTGGTTTTGCTGCAGAACTGAACCTAGTTCTCCAACTACGTTACCCTCACTGTTTGCCCCACACCCCCAAGCCTTTCACAAATGGTAACCAAGTCTAAGAGGACCGGGGAAAACTAACTGAAGCACAGGTACAAATACACTTTCCCATTGACGTCTCCATCGCATTATGAAGCAACGCGTTGGAGACCTGTAGCATTGTAGGACTTAAACACAAATGTAAATCAGATGGCTTGCCCCCATAACGGCTCCAATTTTGATACTGCATCACCCTCACCGTCATCCCAGCATTGTCCCCACGAACCTCCCCATGTAACGCAGTTTGGGGATCACTATGCCAAGCAGACACTTGTTGCTGTACTGTGCTGCCAAAATCTTTAACCCTCTGAGTGCCAGAGGGTTAGCCAACGGCTACCCCTCTGGCGCACAACAGGTTAACAAGGACGGTCTGCGCTGCCTCTGTGTGGGCTAATAACATCAGCTGATTGCATTCTGTAAAATAACAGGGACGATAAAACAAATAAGCAAAAAATAAAAAAATAAGGATGTTCATTACATGTTTTATTTTAGCGTCTTCATTTGGATTGATAAATTTGCCGCACATGCGTCTACAAAGTCACCTGCGCACATACAGACAAGCAAAAGAAGTCTACAACCGACATCCCTTAAATAAGTCATCATATAATATATAAAAACAAACTTTAAAGTAAAGCAAAAAATAATATTAGCGTCTTTTTTTTCTTTTTCAACATGAAATAGCCAACGAAATGTATAGGGCAGGCGCTCAGACACTTGGCAACTTGGTAGTTGAGGCATCTTATGAGAATGTCCCCCATGTGATAAACCTTGCAGTCTTTTATTGTGAGCTTTTAGCGATCAGCAGTAAAAAGAGTATGATATATTTTATATGATCACTCATCCACACTCCCTGGTGCTGTGACACAGCCTGTGTGTGTGAGCCTGTGCACACAGCTGTGGGTGCGGAGTCGGGCACTGCACTGCTGCCGCTGAGTCTGATCTCCTGGTCTGTGCTGCGCTAAGTATGCCCAATAGGTCAGATGTCACATTCACTGTCGCTGGATGTGATGGAAATGGCAGAGGTGGCCGCTTTGCTGGACAAGCTTACTTCAGGACTGGAGGCTGAGCCCAGCGGTTCCCCTCTGTTGTCTGAGCCCAATGAGCGTCCAGATCCCTGGGACAAGACCTGCTGCTGCAGTCTGGCAAAACACAACAGGGAGGGACAGTCACCATAAGAGAAATAATAGTAATAACAAGCGTGCACTTGCATGGCATAGACTCGCACACAATACATGTTCCTACAATGGCATACACTGGGCCGTGGGTATAAAAGGTAATGGTTACAGAAATAATGAGGCGAAAGAGGAACACAATACCAACCCTATATGATACTAAACATATACACATATACCTTGTAGCATCAAAAGGTGTAAATAATCAACTACATTGACTTTCATGTTTTTTCTTGTTTTATGCAGAAAATAAAAGATGAGCAGTTCCTGTGAATACTAACTGATGGGAAGGGGATGCAATATCACATGAATTCCAATGTGGAGTTTAACCCCTTTAATACCAGATTAAATTTTTGAGAATTGTCATTTATCCCTTACTAGTGTAAAAGCCCGTGTACATGGGTCCGGGTAATGTTAACCCTTTGAGTGCCAGAAGGGCACGCAACGGGTTAAGCGGCCGCTTCATGCCAGTAGAGACTGCCCGAACACGCGCAGTCTCTACTGCGCATGACGGCTTCTGACAAACATCCTAGCGAATTATTATATAGGATGGCTTCAGAAGTGCCACATTTTCGTGCTTGTGTGAGTCACCTAATTATATATATATATTATATATATATATATATATATATATATATATATATATCCATCCAATATATATCTATCTAAATATATATGGATAGTGAATATATATATATATATATATATATATATATCAGCACCCCCGAGTGATTCAGATGTAATTAAAAAAGTGCAATTTAACCTAATTCTCTTAAAACAGCTGTGTGTGTATGTGTTGGGGGGGGGGCACAGGTATATCTGGTGAAACTCGTATGCATACGATCATAGATCACTATACCCCATCCTTTCTTTACACGTATTAAAAGTCATCTAGGTGAATTCACTGATAACAGCAGAGATTTGCAGAATTTACTTCAGGTTTACTTTAGTTAATTATTAACTTTCCGCCTGCAAATTTCAATGCTTTGTTCACCCGCATTCAAAGGGTTAAAACTCAGTGATGTATAGAGCGGTGTATATAAAGTAAACTGTAACATGGAATAATGCAGCCTGATGGGTTGCAGATAACAATGGCCTTGCATTTTTGCTTTCAATGAGATGCATGTCTTAATATCTACTAAACATACAGGCTATTGTACTAAGTAGAATTGGACCAATTATAGGGCAGATCAACTGCACCGCAGGTATCAAAAATTCACCAAATTATAATTTTCTTTATATGACGCTTTTAACCCCTTGAATGCTTCTTAATGCGTTGGAGACCTGTTTAGCATTCAGCGGGTTAACATCATCATTTTAAATAACGATATGTGTATTTATGCCTTATGATGCAGCTGGTTTGCAATGGAATTGCTGCAGTCCTTCTTAGTACATGAAGTGCCCAAACCTGAATGAAAATAAATCAAAACACGCTTTACAGATGGATATATATGGGACTGCATAAATGCATCAGTATACCAGACAGACTGTACATGTGTTTATATACTGCCTGGTACAAAGCACAATGAATTACACACTCAGGTTCATGGTCAATGGAAGCACTGAGTCCCCCGAAACGTTGTATGTGTTGCACATAACATTGCACATGACCCTGAGTGTGCGCTTCAATTAGCCTTGTAGTGCACATAGCGGATCATAGGATACTGCTGAGAAATCTCCACCAGGTCATATATATATAGAGAGAGAGAGAAAGAGAGAGACTATATAGCCACTGCTGCTGAGTGGGCATCCATCTATACCTTATTTATACCACACACTAAGTGTATTTATGAAATAAGCTACAAATGAACAATACTGGAGGAAACCAACTCCATTGTGAGATAAATAAGATTTTCCAAAATTCCCATTTATTTAAATTGGGCTTTTAATTCGCTGAATGTGCCAAAGCTCTCCAGCTTTCAAGGGTTTAAAGACCCATTTTCATGAATATAAATGTGTATTTATCAGCCATGGTGAATCTGTTCTCCTCCAGAATTGTTCTTCTTTAGATTAGTAAACACTGCCCTAAACGTTCATGTATCAGACAGCCATTAGCACGCCATGCATCAGTTTGATAGAATACTGTTACACATACATTGTCCTCTGGACTGATCTGTTTATAGGAGATCAGCCATACAAACCATTAATGCTCTTGGCGATTCAATGAATCTTCTACTGAACCAATGGACAGTGTTAATACTTAATATGGATTCAGCTATGACTGAGTGATATTTACGTACATGTGTACGTGCTTATAGAGAATGAAAGAGAGGGAGAGGGAGGGACATTCAATGCCTCATTCAATCAGCTAAAGAGCAGCGATTCTGGAGCAAATCAACTGCGCCATAGGAGAGAACTGAAAATCCACAAACGAATTAATGAGGTGTATAACCCTTTGAATATTGAGAGGTCTCTAATGCACCGCTTCTCAATGCGTTGGAGGCCTAGCTAGTGGGTTAAATTTCAGATATAAATCAATGGGAATTTGAGGATTTTTGTCCTGTACTGCACAGTTTCTTTGCTTCAGAATCTGATGACTTTATCTTAATAAATGCCATACTATACTATACTAAATGTATTTGGCCTTTGCAGTACGTTATAAGATGTTTTTGCGGGGGAAAATATGGTAATTTCGATTGCCGCAGAAAAGAGAAACTTGTGATTTAAAGCTTTCTAAATCTGATTAAGATATGACTAAATCAGAGATTAACTTTTGACGTTTAGCCAAAGAATAGATACGATCAGTAAATATGCACAGTAATAAAGAGATAGAGGGATAGATAGATAGATAGATAGATAGATAGATAGATAGATAGATAGATAGATATTTTTAAAACTGACTTTAGTTTTCCCATTTATTGCAAAATCTACATCGGAACTATTTGTGCATTTCCTGGAAAGTTGCTAAATAAAATAATCAAATGTCAACACATCCAAAAGTTAACGCCATAATATTGCAAACTGAACTGGTTCTTATTTTGTATTGCTATTTTAAACATTAGTATTCCACATAATAACGACACACAAAACTAGAATCTAATTTTAAAATGTATTCTCTGTAACTGCGGTCAATTAGAGTGAAATATACTGCGAGATAATAATTTAATTACAATAAATATCAGCCAATCCAATTAAAATAACCAATGAAATAAACATTTGCAGACCGTGTGTGTTGCATGGTTAAAAATACATTATTCCCAATTTATATATTTCTCAAACAATATATTCAATCAACCCAAATTGATGAATATATCAAAAATAAAATAATTTGATAGCAAATTGGATTGGTAGGAAATGACAAACATGGCCCTGTGCGAGTTTAGTGGAATGTCAGCTCTTAATAAAGTTATACAATATTGAAACTCAGTCCTTGAATGCTAGAGAGGACTCTAATGTATTGCTTCCCAATGTTTTGGAGACGTCTCTAACATCCAAAGGGTTAACAGGACATATAACAGCCTTACAGACCTGTTTTTTGCTGCAGCAGCTCGGTCCCTTTGTCTTCGGTTTTTGAACCAGTTCCCAACTTGCGTTGGGGTAAGTCCAGTTGCCTGGGCCAGTTCTCTCTTTTTGCTGGGGTTGGGGTAAGGGTCTTGGAGATACCATTCCCTAAGCAAATGCCTTGTTCGTTCTTTAAAGCAGTGTGTCTTCTGCTCCCCATCCCAAATAGTTCTGGGCAGTGGGAACTTCTTCCTTACTCTGTACTTGTCTACGGGTCCTAACGGTCTCCCCCTGAGCTTCTCAGCCTCCTGGTAATGAGCCTCCAGCCACAGAGCCTGTAGCTTGGTGTGGGATTCCTTGGTGAATTTGTGGTTTTCCAAAATGTGGTACAGTTCTCTGAAGTTGCCCGTGTGAAAGGCCACGATGGCCCTTGCTCTGAGAACAGACTCATTCTTGTTGAGGGCCTCGCAGGCTGCAGGAGCAACTGGCAATGACCACAAGAAGCGACCAAGGCGCTCAATGTCCCCACTCTCTTCCAGAGTCTCACATACCCCAGCTACCTGCTGGGGGCTGAAGTTCAAGATAGGCAGCTGAAACATTGACGCTGCTTTTTTGTCGCCAAAGACAACTGTCTGACGCAAAATCCAATTCCCCCCGCCAAAAAAAAAAAAGAAAAACCAGAGAAGAGGAGTCAGTGGAGAAGATGCGGTGAACACGACCTTCCGGGGGATGATCTCTGCATGTACTTGCTAAGTCCAAGAGCCAAGCTAAGGTATCGCAGCCGATCTGCTGTTAAAGGGAAGAAGCTGCCCTGAGCCAGTAAGCGATTTTCTATTGGACTTGGCAGATTGGCTGCTGGGTTGCCATGGATACTTGTCAATCAGTGTCAGCCTTTGCCAATCAAAGCGGAGGCAGAGGGAGCTATTTCAGCACCTCCCAGGGCTCGACAGCGCCCAGCGCTGCGCTCTGCTACTGCACCTGCGACTCGCACAGGCTGATCTACTAAAAAGTACAACAGGATTGTGGGGCAAACCATCTGTAACTGGAGGGGCAAATAAAAATCTTTATTGATGTAAATGGGGAATTAACCCCTTGAAAGCTAGACAGGTCTCTATTGTAATGTAATGAGGACCATGCCAGCTTTCAGAGGGTTGGAAGCC